>VZRZ01004637.1:285823-333399 GCA_013398175.1 Climacteris rufus | reverse complement strand
CGCTCTGCGCCAGGCCCGGCCCCGCCGTCCGCTCCCGGGGTGCTCGCCAGGCCCACGCCCTGGGGAGGCGGCGGCCGCGACACGGCGCGGGTGAGGCGGGCAGAGCGGCCGGGGGTCCGCGAGGTGAGCTCTGCTCCGCTCAGTGTCTGGCGCGAGAGAGCGCGGCTGAGGCGGGCGCGGGCCCAGCCGTGCCAGTGCGGGAAGCCGGCCGGGCTGCACTGCCCGTGTCCGGGGGGACGGAGAGCTGCGTAGGGCCCGGCTGGCTGCCGCAGCTGCGGTCTGCGCGCCGCTTTTCCCGATTTCGCTGGTGCGAGTTTCTGTGCTGAAGCAGTGCGCTCTTCGGGGCGCCGTGTGCGGGACCCGCCCGCGGTAGGGATGGGGACGAGCGGTAGCAGGTGCAGGGACCGCTTGTCACGCAGAGAGCGAGCGAGTGACCCACCGGCGCTGGGCCCGTCCCGGTGTCGCCCGGGCCTGGCCGGACGGTTACATAACGCCGTGCGCACGGAGCTCTAGCGGGGGTAGGGGACAGAATTCTCCGGACCTCGGGATCCAGGCGGCCAGGGGCACGGCGGGAGTGCATCTCCACTTTGCGAGGAGGGCAGGTGTCGAGGACCATGTTTCCCTTTATATCTGTTGTTCGCAGGATAAAAGAACTCTAGGCCAGCGCTGCATCCTTTCTGGTTTAAGAGGTCGTTCAGAATTTTTCCAGTACCGGCCGTATGGAGCTGTGTTGTTGAGCCTGATGTCTGTATGCAAATGCGTTCTGTGTGTTGATAAATTCTTCAGTGCTTACTAGAAAGCAGAACAGGATAACGGTGTTGTCGACTTAGCTCATGTCTAAAACGTCCCTTGCAGAAAATCGTTATTCCTTGTGATAAACAGTTTACAGATCCTTCTCGGTTAGTGTACTCCTGAAGTAGAACTTCAGCACAACAGACTGTTGTCACACTTAGAAAAAGCTTTTTTAAAGGTAACTAAAAGGCTCTGAAGTAGAGCCTCATACCCTTTCAGCAGCCTCATTAATTAGCAGTGTCATAAGCATTCCTTTTACACTGTGTGTGGTCACCTGTTACTTTGTCTTCAAGTGTTTTTAGTGTGCCTCATCAATACTGAAAATTATGTTGTATTCTTTTTTCCTATGGCTTCTGAAAGTAGAACATTTAATTACAATCTCCATCTGTGTTTCTTCACTTTTTTTCCTCTATGGAGCAACTGTCATAGCTTTTCTTCACAGAAGGGAAACAGACCAATGATTACACTCCTGAAAGAGCTCTGAGATTTTCTTGCTGTTTGCTCAAGAGTCTTGGTGATTCATATTTTCTTTTGAAGTTTCGGACAGTGTCCTCTATGTGCAAAAATTAAGTGACCTGCTGCTTTTTTAAGATATTTGTTGTAGTGTTCTTCTTTTCCCCAAGTGTTAATTTATGTCATGCTCAGTAGTGATGTAAAACTTGGTGTAGAATTTATACTGACTAATGGATCAAAATGAAAAGGACACTTTTCTCTAGCTTGTATGGAGTAATTTTAGTGCTAAAGCATGCTTTTATTAGTAGTGGAGATAAAACCTGAAGTATTACTTCAGTATTTTGGTAGTAGTGGCTTAAAACTCTGCAGTGTGTTTAACGAATTAACATTGTGTGCTACTTTTTTTTCCTTTTCTTGGTAACTGTTTTTCGAAAATGTCTCTTTTATTTTCTTTCAGGCCTAATGTTGCAGTTCTTTTGATTGTGAGACCAGAACCTTAGGTGAGATAATGCTGAAATCTTTATGTCTTTGTGGAAAAACTTTCTGTGATGCTGTTATGGGATTTATTGGAAAGAGTGCAGAAGTTTCTAATTGTTTTGTTTTCTTCTCTTCAGTGTAAAAACAAATAATGTTTGAGAAAGGAGGATTAATTCAGAACACAAAACGTGTATGCTATGGTTAGCTGGTTCCCATCATTCGAGGATCTGTTTTCTCATCGTTTGAAACTTGTTCAGCACCAGGATAAAGGATAACGACTCTATGGATATACAGAATTCTTCACCATGGTAAAACTCGCCAACCCGCTGTATACAGAGTGGATTTTGGAGGCAATCAAAAAGGTAAAGAAGCAAAAACAGCGTCCTTCAGAGGAGAGGATATGCAATGCAGTGTCGTCTTCGCATGGTTTGGACCGTAAAACTGTTCTGGAACAGTTAGAGTTGAGTGTTAAAGATGGAACTATTTTAAAAGTCTCCAACAAAGGTCTCAATTCCTACAAGGATCCTGATAATCCTGGGAGAATAGCACTTCCGAAACCTCGGAACCATGGCAAGTTGGATGGTAAACCAAATGTGGACTGGAATAAACTTATTAAACGGGCAATTGAGAGCTTGGCTGAGTCTAGTGGCTCATCCTTGAAGAACATCGAGCGCTTTCTGAAAGGTCAGAAAGATGTGTCTGCATTATTTGGAGGTAGTGCTGCCTCTGTTTTTCACCAGCAATTACGATTAGCTGTCAAACGTGCTGTTGGCCATGGTAGGCTCCTTAAGGATGGACCTCTGTACCAACTCAACACTAAAGCAACCACTAATGCTGATGGGAAGGAAAGTTTTGAGTCTCTTTCCTGTCTCCCTCCAGTGTGTCTCCTTCCCCATGAAAAGGATAAGGTAAGACTCGGTTTTGGCATGGTCATCTTCTTGTGATCGATGAAATGTGTCAATACAGAGTTCCAGTTTGAGGCCAATGATCTTGCATCTGGTATGTTAGAAGTTACTAATGTGTATTTAGGATCCCACTGTATCCAAATCTCTAAGCATGAGAGGAAGTGCAATGGATTGTAATTTGTGCTTTGGACCAGAAAATTGCAAATGAGCTACTTGGGGAATTTACAATGCTTCTGTACAGTGGAACTGAATGTAGGGTAGCAGGCTTACTATAGTTGTGTTAGCAAAACATAGGAATTAAGCTTCTTCCCTTTAAGGTGAGGTGGATTTGCAAAGCAAACTTGAGATGATCTCTTACTTTCACATTTTTATTTGCCTGCCATTTCTTCTTCCTGTTTGAATTCAAGTAACACAGTGAAGGGCTGTTTGATTAGCAGTCACCATCTAGTGCTGTCTTCGGTGCTTTCTTTGTTCGTAATGAGCAAACAACTTTCTGTTCCAGAACCACTTTGTTGTGGAATAGGAAGAAACCTGGTCTAGTGGAAGGTGTCTGTACCCATGCAGGGCGGTTGGAACGGGATGGTTTTTAAGGTCCCTACCCACCCAAACCATTCTATGTTCTACAGAGCACGGATGAGCACTCAGGGACTTCTGTACCCTGTGCCTCCCTCCACCCATTTTAAATAGAAGTTCAATATAAAAAAGTATTTTTCTGTTGCTTTCTCTTATTGTTTTGTGGTTTCCCCCTTCTTTCTGCCATGCTTCTGCATGCCTATGCTCCTTGATCCTCCACTCCAACCTCAAGGTGAAGTTGTTGGAGTGAAATTCATACCCAGTCAGTATCTTTTTGTTCTTTCTGTTACTGTGAATGCAGAGGAAAACAGAAGCTTGTCTTTGTTTATTTGTTTATTGCCAGTGATTGATATATTTGTGCTACTAGTCTCCAGGACATCTAGAATGTGAAAATTATTTTTTTCTATCCATAAGAAATCCATTTTTCAGCGGAATGCGAAGTTTTTTGTTGCTATAAATATCCTGTTCAGGGATGAGTTCTTTGGATGTGTCCTGCTCATGGTTTTTGAAGTCAGCTTTACTCTCTGGTGAGAGATGCTTTAATGATCTATTAGGGTTTAGAGACTTAAAACTGCTGTAGGAGTATTCTTCCTAAAGAAAATACAATCTGCACAGCTGCTTTATTACCAGTAAAGTTTCTCCGAAGTTCTCCTTTAACTGTGGGGCTCTACTGTGAGCACAGTACTTGACTAGACAGTGCGTTGTGCTGTGGGCTGGCATAATGTGGGAAGTAAGTATTACTCTGCTGAAAATTCCAGCAGATTCCTCTATCCTTTTTTCAAGTGTTCTGTCTACAAATGTTTCCTATGTAAATCTCCAACTTTATCTATAATGAAATCAGTATAGCTGTAAAATGCTATGAAAACTGGATATAAACAAACTTGGCACGTGAGGTGGCTGGATTGGGAGTGCTGGTAACAGTGGAAAATATTAGCTGTGCATATTATTAACACAGTCTATTCAGCCTTCTTGTAATGCGCTGAAACTCAGGACCAGCTCAGTATTCTCTGAGATTAATTGTTCCCTGTACTTTTCTTAAAATGGTAGATATCAGGGTGGGGACTGGTAGTATGGGTTACTATAAATACTGAATTTAGTCTGGGATTTGTTTTCTGTCCCCCTGGAAAAAATACAAATTTTGCAAGAGATTTTTTCAATAAATTCTTCTGATTTTTTGTGTATGTGTTTAACCCTAGATTTCTGCTCTTCATGTGCCATCTTTGTGCTGTATAACCCAGGCTGAGTTTCATACTCATTTCTTAAATAATTCTGAAGATACGATGTTAAAACCTGTAGGTTCCGCCAACATTAATTGACTGGCACGTCAGTGGTGGCTCAAAGATAAGTTCCTATTCTACAGGATTTTAAAGACAGTTTTATTTTTTGGTTTTAGTTTGCTCTTGGTTGGTTGCTTTTGTTTTCTCCATGCAGACCCTGTGATGATGATCTTCATTCTACTGCTTTCTGTTAAATTTCAACCAGTTCATACAGGTGCAAAAGACATACTCTGCTGTAGTGATTTTCTTGACTTACTGGGTGCTTGAAAGTGGTGAGGGATTTTTTTGTCTTCCTTTTTTTTTTTCTTTAGTGGTATATACTTGGTACAGATTCTTTGGGAGTATTGTGACATTTCCCTTGATTCTTAGAAGAGCCTTGGCAGTAACATGAACAAAAACATTCAGCCTCCCAAATCTGAAAAATCCCAATGAACTGTGTCTTGTTTGCTGCTGTTCATTTTTTATCCATGCACTGTTTGATCTTTAACATCCATTTAAGATCTCTCAATTTATCATATGATCCAGATTTATGAATCTTAAAGGAATAATATTTTTTTCATTTATTCGAATGTAACATCCACTTAGCTGCCTTAGTTACCTGTCTGCCTGACAGTATTGTCTCTCTGTTAGTTGCCTAGAAGTGAACATTCAATTCTGGATATTTGCGTGTGTGTTAGGAAATCGAATACCTTGAAAGGAAGTCTGTAAAGCTGAGGCTTAAATTTTTTAACTAAAATAAGCATAAAGCAGCAGCACAGAAGCTTTGTTTAGTAAATATTACTTTTTTTTTCCAGATCTTATTTTTAATCTCGATATTCTGTGAATACCACATTCTAGCGTTCAAGGGCAAAAATCCTGGCGTGTTGTCATGGTTTACTGGGTAGTAATGTCATGCTGCTGACACTATGGTTTTCAAATCCCTGGCCTAAAAACACTACTTGGATGAAAACAAGCAAACAGAAAAAAAAAATCCTGCTGATGGCCAGAGCTCACTGCTGAAATTTGCTTATCTGATAGTGGGAGAGTTGTCATTAATTTCAGTTTTAAGCACCAAGCATGCATAGGCTTTAGGGAAGTGGCCTTTCCTTTCTTTCCGGTTAGTGTAGAAGCTAAAATGTGAGTTGAACTATTTTTGTATTACTTGTGTTTTAGACAAAATCCTGGACTTCACTTCGGGGTTGTTTCTATGAAAGGTGTCAGGCTGGCACAATACCTACCTCTGTTGGGGAAAGAAAGAAAGGGGAAAAGACGAAAATTGTTGCAATACCTAAAATTGTAACGAAAGAAAAGATGTTTGGTTTCTGCCTCTAGGGTACATATCGGGCAAGGACTATGTCTTCATCATCGCTGGAAGTGAGGGAGTGTAGGTGTCAGGCCTCCCACATCAGGTCAGCCGAAGAGGTGATAAGTGTTGTGCACTGAGCCTGCCATCCTTCGGTGACAACTGAAGGGAATGAGCGTAGCATGCAATCTAGAGTCAAAAATAAGTAGTGCCACTGTAACAGAGTCATTTCTGCAGTAAACCCCTCATTAAATATGCATGAAAGATTTCTTAAAAGTATTATGGTCCCTTCTGTTTCATTCTATGTAATTGCTACACTTGCAGACTGAAACAGGATTTTTACTTTTTAAAGTTTGTGGGGTTTTTTTGTTTTTTTTTTCCTTGATGAAAAGTTGTTGTTTTCTAGTATTGGTTCAGAGGAATAGTTTTATTTCCTAAAACTTCTTACTAATCATTATTTTTAAAAATGCTGTTTTCTGAGGTGAGAGAAAAAATTCTTTGGTACTACTTTGGAAACCATAACTTATCCTTAAATGAATATCATGTGTCTTTAGAGAGATAGGGGCAGGATTTTTTTATTTTTTTCAGCTAAACAGAATCAACAGTGTTCCTTTTTAAACACATGCTGGCTTCTGAGATGTCTTTGGGAATAGTAAGGCTTGACATGAGTATTCACAAAAAAAAGGTACGAGTATCTTGATGAAATTTTCTGGTATCTTTCACCACCACTTGATTAAGTTTTTTCCTTGGGGTTTCATGGTGGTGTGTTGTTTGGTTTTTTGTTTGTTTGTTCTGATTGTGGCAAGTGCTGTAGAGATGATTTAGGAAGTTAATCTTATTCACACTGACCCAATGCATCTCTGCCAGAGGTTACCACAGCCATTGCAAAGAAAAAAAAAGCTGGGGGTTGTCTTCCTGCACATTTCCTGTGGATGCAGCAGTGTTTATTCATAGGGCTGTAGTACCTGGTAGGTCAAGTGGTATTGTGTTGGCACTGTACAAAAGTGTAACTGAAAAGCATCTCATTTTAGAAAGTTAGCACTTAGTGTGAAATAAGGCAATATTCATGAGATGACGAGCACAAGATAATACAGTCTACATAATAAATAAAGGTCATGGTATATTAGCTACATGCTGAAAATTTTAGTTGTGTCTTTTAGTCATTACAAAACAAATGCATTTGTGGTTTTGAGGTTGTAAAAGAATTATGACTGTGTATTATGGCAGTACTTTTTGCAGAGTATCTCTTCCTTTGGTATCAATTAGCATGATTTAAAATTTTTGTTGTACAATGGTCAAACTAGAAGAAGGAACTCAGCCACAGCTTGAATACTAGCTTTAGTCAAGAACTAACGAATATGTGGGAGATATGAATGTAGTACTTGAATAAAACTGAAGGCAAGCTGTGTTACCTTATTAATGCACCAGTTTTTGATAAATGCTAAAGCTGCTACTCCAGAATGCAAAAATACATTATCTCACTACCTGCATCTTCTGTTTATCCATGCAGTGCCAACAAAACCAGTAGTAAAATATCTAACAAATAAAATTTATTATTTGTATGCATGACTTTTGCAACATGGCTGCAGTTTATAAGGACTGCTGTCATCAGACAGCAAAATGCCATGCAGCCTCTCTCTCACTTGCCCCCACAGTGGGGTGGGGGAGAGAATCAGAAGGAAAAAAAAAGTAAAATTCGTGGGTTGAGATAAAGACAGTTTAATAAGACAGAAAATAAAGGGCAAATAATAACAAGTAGGATAAAATAATCAAAATATACGAAACAAGTGATGCACAAAGCAGTTGCTCACCACCGGCCAAGTGATGGCCTGACAGTCCCCGAGCAGCAGCCCCTGGACAGCTTCTCCCCAGTTGATGTGCTGAGCATGACACCATATGGTCTGGAATATCTCTTGAGACAGGCTGGGTTCCATCCCAGCATCCTGTGCCTGCCAGCCTCCTCACTGTGGGTGGGGTGAGAAGCTGAAGAGTCCTTGACTTGGTGTAAGGCCTGCTTTTAAACAAGTGAAACATCAGTGTGTTATTCACAGTATTCTCATCCTCCAAAACACAGCATCGTCCCAGCTCCTAGGAGAGGAATTAACACTACTGCAGCCAAAACCAACTGTTCAACAGTTAATCTAGTATCACTACAATGCAAGAATTACTGCACTACTGCAAGACTACAACAACACAGGAATATTTAATGTTGTTTAAGAGCAAAGAGCTGTTTCCTGGTACACTGTTGTGAGGAACTTAAGGTGTAGTAAGTTGCAGATCTTAAGGCTGGATGCCTTAAAGATAGCTTGCTCTGCTTTTGTTTTGTTGACACTTGTTACAGAACACAGGTTAAAAGGCTATAACAATTTTTGTAAAATCGTTATTATTATTTAAAAAAAAAAAGTAACATGTCAGCTAACTGAAGGAAAAGTGGAAATAATTGCTATACATGTTGGAAGTTTCCAAAGCATCTGAAATTTGGTCTCAGGACAATAGTAGGACTGTTTCTTCCTAAATTAGAAGGCAAATAAAGCTGGTATTGTATTATTTGATCTCCATTTGCACTCTCCTTGAAACTGTCTTTTATGACAGTTAAAACTGGCTATGGCTGTGGCAACCTTTAAGTAAGTATCTTAATATTATCCTGCAGTACAGGTGAGAGTATAAAACCAAAATTCTGGAAGTGGTTCTTGAAAAAAAAAAAAAGAGAATAACTTCTGTGGCTGAAAAAGAGTAGTATTTAAAGCAGATTCCTGTGCTGCTGTATTACAAGTTCCTTATGGCATGTCTGTTTCCTAGTTTTGTGTTGCTGTTTATATCTTTTGGTAGTATCAATCTCTCTAACTGGGGGCTATTATACATGCAGCATCCTTCAGGCCTTACCTCTTCCCAACAGTAGTTCTGGATCCCAGTGTGCGCTTGTAAACTCACATGAAGCCAAATTTCTTGTACCTTTTTAGAAAGTTCATATGCTTTGAGGATATCGTAGTTATTTTGAAGACCTTTAAGTGTTCAATAGCTATTGCTATATTGTGACTGTTTAAAATTAATTATTGTTAATTCCAGGTCTTAAAGGAAAGAACTGTCTGATTACTGGTAAAGAAGTTATTTGTGGATTGATTTGTGTGGGGTGGAGTACATAAATGATCTGCAACTAGAGCATTGTAATTACATATCGAGAGCTCACCCGTCTCTCCAAGGACACCCTTCAAGCTTAGGCTCCCAGCCGGAGGAGGATTAGGATTCACTCTCTTCCAGCTGGTTCTGTGGAAGAGAAGTCTGTAGTTCTGTCTAAAAAAAACCTTCAGTTGATAACAGATGGCCTCCATCTGTACACTGGGTAACTCTGGAAACCCAGGTGCTAAAAAATTACTTTGAACTTTATTCACTCTATTGGTGAACAGGTGAAGTAGCCCTTAGAGCAAATGTAAGCAGATCCTAAATGTTATTGTCATGGACAGGTGTGAATGGATGTTATGAGCTGATGCATTTAGTGTGGAATGGTGCCGAATGGTACCAAGAGCGGCTCTGGCAGTATCTGGAGTCATGATAACTTAGAGGCAAAGCGTGTCACTGTGGGAAGACATCAGATATTGTGAGGAGTACCTGTCTCCAGTGGGTACTACTGTGGAGGAAGTGTTTTTAACAGTGTTCTTTGACACGATTTCAGCAGAAGCTGAGGGTAGGATAGCTGGTTAAAAAGGAAGAGACTAGGCCAATATGTTGTCTGGATCCCTGTTGTCAGTCCTTTCTGTCTGGTACATTGACAGGTACAGAATGACACACCTCTGAAGTTTGGTTAATAAAGGAACTGTGTTTACTACAGAGCTTTAAAGTCTAGTCAGACAGGGAGAAGAGTGGATGATGGAGAATGCTGATAAACAACAGCTTGATTCCAGTGTTACCTTTCTTATGTAGGAAGGGAAGAAACAGCAGAGAGAATGAGGACAGGTAATTCTGTTCCTGCTTTTCTCCTAGATGCCCAGCAATTTTATCTTAAGTCATAGTGGTGGCAGAAAAAACTGTTATAAAGCAACAGTTATTAAATGAAGTACTGTCATTTTAGTTGAAAAATAGGTTCCATGTTCTTAAAGTAAGTACAAACATGCAGTCAACAGTATCTGGTGAACAAACACTGTGTGACAGACTGCTGAGTCCTTCAACCTGTGTCTGCTGTGAAGTAGTGGGTATTTGCTTGTTTAAGGATTTCAAGCTACATTTATCCTAGTAAGTTGTGGTAAGTCCCATTAGCCTCTCTTCCACCTATTTAGGTTTCTTCTGTACTTGGTGTGT
The DNA here is from genome assembly GCA_013398175.1 of Climacteris rufus. Lineage (NCBI taxonomy): Eukaryota > Metazoa > Chordata > Aves > Passeriformes > Climacteridae > Climacteris > Climacteris rufus. The sequence continues at coordinate 323,347 of VZRZ01004637.1, read as the reverse complement.
AAATCAGACTTAATTTTTCTGTCCTCACCAGTTTTTTTCTGACTGTATGAACAACTTTCCTCGGAGCAGCTATTAACACTGCTTCTGGCATTGGGTGAGAAATTGTAACTTACTGCTTGTTTCATTGTCCAAGAATCTGTCAGTCTTCCGATTGGTACTGCTCTTGTGTTACTGCTATCTGGACTTGTAGTGAGATGGAAAAAAAAGGAGGGAGAAGGGTGTGCTAAAAGAATGACCCTTGAGTAGGAAAGAATCCCATTGGTAATATATTTCCTTGTTTTGTGGTACTTTTGGAGGTCAGTTAACCAGTCTGTGATCTATACGTGAACAATTAATTCTGGGTTGAAAATACAGAATCTTCCAAACATGTTTCTATGAAGATCTATGAACTACTGAAACTTTTAATTGTTGATACCTGTATTAGTTCACTGTATTTTGGAAAATTTAATAGAACAAATTATAGATATTGGTACATATTTAGATACTTGCACAAGTGCTATTAAAAATATGAGACTGGGCCTCTTCATTTCCTGGAATCTTTGCTTTTTTTTTGAACCTTTAGCAGTAAGTTGAGTCACCATTCTATCTTCACTTTTCAGTGTGTAAAATGAAAATTTGTCAAAACTAAAGGTGTTCTAAATTGTAAAAGAAATCACTGATTCTATAATTTTTCTCTGTTTCTGTTAAACTGTCCCATCTAATCTTAAAAGTCTGGAAAAATTGGTGTTGGATATTTTAGATGAATGTGTGTAGGTTTGACTTCACTTAGAATTCATGAACAGGATACAGCCTCTCCCAGGAATTAGGTGTCTCCTCAGTCCTTGAGACGCAGTTCTGGATATTTAGTAATGAGCGTTTTGATTAGTGCTGGGTCTCTGAACTTGTCTGGACTCATAGTGAATTCCTTGAAGGTGTGCATGGAAGGAAAGAAAGTAATTCTGCTGTTGAGCATTGCAATGACTAAGCTTCAGAAGCTGCTAATCGTTAAGCTACATGCAAAATGTTTAGTGCAATCTCAGGAACAAGTAGATGCACTTGCTTGGTGCTGCCATCAGTTTGTTTTTTTCTTCAAATTATACAACCATTAAATGTTCTGACTGACTTCACCTGGCTTTGTAAATTGGGGATACCTTTGTGTGGGTGGTCTCTCAGCAACAAACCTGTTGGGAAAAGGTTTTATCTACATGTGTTTGGGGTTTTGCCACACTTGCTGTATAGGCTGGTCACATGAGAATGGTCTGTGCCTGTGCCGATGGTGCAGGGAGAGAGAATAGCACGGAATGATGACTATGGGTCAAGAACATGGGACTTCGTTAAATCTTTCTGTCAAGAGTGTTACGTTGAGTGGTGAACTTTGATAGTCAAGAAAGCAGTGAATTTTGATAGTGAAGAATTATATATAGAATGTATCTTTTGTTCTCTCCATCTTGTGCTCAAGGCGGTAGAGTTTCAAAAATTGAATAGGATTTGGTCTCATAGTTGAACTATGGTATCCCGGGTGTATCCCGGGTAAACTACAAGTAGCATCCTTAAATCAGGTAGAAATCTTTATCGTGCACAAAATGCTCATTCACAGTTCCTTTGGTGTTTTCTCTGGTAATGTGTTTATGTGGGGCCCTGCGTTCTGTTAGATATTTTTTTTCATTTGCTGATTGAAGTATTTCCATCCTTTTAGGGATGCAGCTAATCTTGGAGTAAAGCAGTGTACAGTATTTAAAGACAGAATAATTACCTATACGCACAGACATTACTTAGGTTTTAACAAAAATCTCATCCCCAAAGTAATTTGTTATTTCTAGAAATCAGCGTCAGTATTGAAGTTCCTTATTTTTTGTGAAAGTCAAAGTATTACGGAATGCAAGGTTTTTTCCGGTGAAAGGAATTAAGATTTTAGCTTGCTCTTGATTTGAAGGATATGTTTTTCTTTTGCAGCTGTGGAAGGCTATGACTTCTTAGAAATATCTTTTGATCTGAAATAGAGTAATATAATCATCTGTCACTCCCAAGACAGCATCCTTTATTTTCTTGAAAATTACAAAGCTGGGACAGGTGTAGGAGAGAGCTCACAGGATGTAACTTTGTGTAAAGTAATCTACAGTAAGTTGAACTGCTAGGTCTCTGAATCAGTGTCAAGTGAAGGGAGTTTCTTTATAGTGCAAAGAAATTTGAGTCTCTTTCTCCTCACCCCCCTGAGTTTGTAGTCAGAAAGTCTTGGCATGTGATTCTGATTGTGACTAACAAATCTTGAATCGTTTTAATCCTCTGATTAGAGGACATGTTAGCTCTGGGAAGGTTATTTAACAATTGACTGTCTAAGCATTTCCAGTTGACATTCTGTGAAGTTCTTACCATGTGCATGTCTGACAGCAAGGCAGTTTCTTCCATTTGAATGTCAGCTCCAGGTACTATTCCCATTGCTTTTTTGTGTTGATTTCCAGGTGACAATAACCCTGGCATAAAATTCAGCTTATGTATACCTCACTACTATCCAAGCTATTGGCCCTCATACTTGACTTTACTCTTGTAGCAGCATTTCAAATCTTCTCTCTATTGTATTAGTCTATCCTCAAACAGCCACACTTATTTTATATGTCCATTGATTTTTCTTTTTAAATGACCCTATATGTTTCTGTTAGGAAAAGGTATGTATTTCGTGCTTGTTTGTTTCTTCTGTATGCTGTTATATCTTTTCTCCCTTACATTAGGCTCATATTTTAGGCCATCATTCTGCCTTGTAAATATTATTCTTCCTTTCAAGTGAGATTCAACAAGTGAATTGGAGACAATGTCCATTTACACAGAAAAACATACATGTGTGTTGTGGTAATAGCTTTTCTTGGGTGTATTAAAATATATTCAGCATTGTTTTTTTGATTGCAAACAGTATTTTCTGGTTTTATTCTCGGTTGCTACATATTTTTTCTTCACCATACCATCTGGAGGGAACATTAAGAGTTGGGATTTGGTAACTTATATAGGAGAAGGGTTAGTTATTAACCGTTGTGCCACAAGTTGATACTACTGAATAGCATTTCCTAAATTCTGTACTTTTCTCTATATACAACAAAAAAGCACACATTATTTGTAAAATTACTTTGACAATATGAAATTAATTGGTTCTGGTTTTATGGAACTGAAGCAGTTTTCTTCTCCAGCCACTGATCCAGAAGGCATGGGATCCAGGCCTTGTGATGCCCTGCTCACTGAAACATGTTTCCTCATGTTTTAAATAATTTTCTTCATGTGGCATAGGTTATACTTCCCCTCTAGCTTTTCTGGTTCATCTGCTCTTGCCAGTAGGTTCAGCTTTTGAGGGAGACCTTTGCAACAGAATGGGCTATTTGAAGTGAGCAGGAATGATTTGCCACTTGTTTAAAAACAGATACACGAAAAAGCATTACCTAGTATGAATTCTCAGAAGCCATCTACCATTGCTTCTAGAGAGCTCATGTTCAGAGGGTCTTAAAGAGCAAAGCAAAAAAAGGTTGGTGTGAGTGTGCATGTTTCTTTTATGCTGGTTTAAATTCTATACCTACTCGATTGCAACCGCAATAACTAACAGAAACATATATGTGATGATGGGACAAAGACAGTCCTGGTATCTAGTGAGCCCCAGATAGGATTAAGATGTCTGCAGGAAGTAAAGCGCATTAACATTACTGATGGTGACTGTTGTGACACCGTGGGCTGCAGACTTGGCTATGAGTTACGAGAAGTTTCCTACCTCACTTCTCCTAAATTAAGAAGACTGCAAAGCAGATGAGTTGGCCAAAACTGAGATTGTAAAATTATTAGACACACACACGTTTTTCCATAGGCACTTCTCTGTAATCGCCTTTAGGGTGTACAGTCTGTGAATCTGTAAGGCACATTTGGTTTCTAGATACCCTTTGTATAGTAACAACATGTGCTGAGAGGCTGGCAGTGTGTAAGACACTGTCAGTCCAATTTTTTCTGGCTCTCTCCCTCACTGAATCTGGTGACATCACACAGATAGATGTGCTTGCGAGCAAAACAGCAGAAGGAGTTGAATGTCTGCCAGAAGTTTTCAGTATGAAACTGAGCTGCCTGCTTCCAGTCTTGTTTTCACGAATCTTTCATTGTGTGCTTGCATTTTTCACTTGCCAGGATGGTCTTTGCTGAACAAACACAGCAGCAGTGAAATCTCTCCATAGTTAGCATAGCAATCTCACACAGAAGCTTAGGAGGAGCAGCCTGATCTCCACATTCAAAATGGTTCCAGTTTAATTGATCATTCTAAGATGTTTTGAATTCTAGTAGAACCTTCCCCCAAACTGTAGATGTTTTGGGTTTTTTTTTTTAATGTGGTAAAGTGCTTGCTTGGAGCTTGCCAGGGCTGGTAAATACAGGGAACACTGAAGCTGTGAAGGATAGTTTTTGATCTGATTCTTCCAAACCTAGGCGGTGTTTACAAGTGTATAGCCAAATTGGAAGGACTATGGGGATGAACAGGGTGTGAACAAATACTGGCTAGAAGAGATATGAAACTTGTTTTGGGTGTTGACTGTCTCTTCAAAACTCTCTCTGATGAAATAAATTGCTTGTGAACTTGCTGCAGAGGATACATGAAATAATTTTGTTTCTACCCTGAAAAGTTGCCTGAGTGTTTCAGCTTTCCTTTCAAAAGGCAGAAGGTAAAAGTAATTCCTGAATTCCTTGACTGCAAAGAAATTAAAGCACTGATTCACCCTTAATACACAGAGTTTTTTCCCCCAGTGTACCTCATACTGACTGGAAGCAGCTGGCTATCTGGCACCTAGAGTCCAGTCATGAACAATTTGTGTACGGTCGATCCCCTCTCCCTGTTAAAAAGGATGGGGAATCCCTGCATAGCTGATTTCAGCTAATGTTGCTATGGTGACTGTGGCTAGAAGGATACTGTCTGTGGGAAGTGAAGGTGCTAGCTTCCCCCTCCCACTTGAATATTAATGATTTGTACACTTGACATGAATATCTACAGTTGTCTTGTTTTCTCTTTTTCTGAAAAGGAGCAGAAACTGCAATCCTTTGATTAACTAATCCTCTGAACATATCCCAAACTGAGATAGTTTGATGGGCAGGTGATTTCATATTAGTTTGTACTTAAGCATCATCTGGGATTTACCCAAAGGCTAATACAAATACTTGTGTTCTAAATGAGGAATGTCAGGCTTTCATTCCCATTGTGTGGCTTAATTTTGAAACAGCAAATATCCTAAAGTGTTCTAATTGTTTCCATCTAGTGGGTGTTTTAAGGACCACACCTCAGATTGAAAGTGTACTGTGTGTACTATGTACACTAATGGAAAAGTAGAGCTTTCAAATTTTCACTTTCTATATTGCTGTAATATAAACAAACCTGATTCCTACAAGAAACTGTTCTGGATATAGCTTTTGCTTTGGCTTAGGCAGAATAAAGGTGTTGGAAGTTCTTCTGGCATGTGCTTCTGTACAGTAATTAACAATATGCGCATATGTACCTGCAGAATAGACTCTGAAAAGTTGTCTGTGAAATCACTAGCTGTAACGTGATACAGCTGTACAAATAATGCTTTTCAAAATTTGCCATAATCTAACATTATTCCCATTTACAGTGTTTAAAATGCGATTTTAGCATATTTTTATTGTATTTTTAAATTAAATTTTGCATCCATCTTTGTACTGGAAACTATAATTCACAGACTTTAAATGCAGAATTGGATTAGAAAGAATTTGCTCGATAATGAAATCCAGCACTTAATGTTAAATAAGGCCATCCTTTCTCTCTTCCTGCTTGATCAAGTTCTACTTTAAAACAACCAATTATTGCACTTGCTACTTCTTTGATGAGGCTGTTGAAAAATATCAGTCCTTAGGTTTAAAAACGTCCTGCCTATTCCAGGCCGAATGTATTGTTGGCTAGTTCATATCTATTTCTTACTTTGCTAGTGCTGTGCATCATCTTAAATACATCTTTTTTGCTACACAGTGCTTAACCCACCCCATAACTTTTTCAGAGAGAGCACACCTTTTAGTCTGCTTGTGATTTTTAAATAGCATACTCACATCATTTTTTGCAGGAGAATTTTATTTTAGTTTTCCATAGCAGTGTTAATAGTTGTAGAGTTGTAGTTTGGAGTACTCACTTCTATTCAGTTAGTGCTGTATTGAGTGTGAGAACCCAGTAAAATCTGTGAGACATGATGTTACATCGTGTTTACATGATATATTAACATCTGTGTAATTTTGTGCATTACAGTTTGCTCCCTTGAGATACTCAGTGCTTTTAATGTCTGTTTTCCTCGCAGCCGGTTGCTGAACCAATTCCAATTTGCAGTTTCTGCCTTGGTACAAAAGAGCAGAATCGGGAGAAGAAACCTGAAGAGCTCATCTCTTGTGCTGACTGTGGCAACAGTGGTAGGTGACCATTTACAGGGCTGCTGGTGTTAACCCCTTCCCTTGGGACAGCAGAGCTCATACGATGCCTGCTGCTGCCCCGTGCACAGAGGGGGGGAGTATGCATCTAAGAATCTTGCCACTTAAGACAGAGTAGTCTAGTGTAGTCACTCCTGCTAACCGAGGTACGTGAGGAATATGCTTCTGTGGCATACAGTACAGTTAGTTCCGCTTAATCTTATGCTCCCACAGGGGAGACAGTTAACTTAGCACAAATAATTAATTTGGCTTCTGGAAGTTGTTTTTTCTTAATGTGGCAATGAAGACCAGCTTCACCATGTTTCTCAATTCAGTTACAAATAATTATCTTTGTGTTCTTTTGTATGTGGGCTTGCCATTGGTTTGTGTTATAAGTAGATAAGAATAGAAGCATCTAAAAATAGGAGTATCTGGATAACCAAAATTTTGCATGGGAATACATAATTGGTAAAATAACCTCTCTGTGAGCTATCTGTGACCATTAACAGCAGTATAATGATTTTACCAGTATAATTTTCTTCTTTTTCTTTAGGTCATCCGTCCTGTTTGAAGTTCTCTCCAGAGCTGACTGTCCGAGTGAAAGCCTTGCGATGGCAGTGTATTGAATGCAAAACATGCAGTTCCTGTAGAGATCAAGGGAAGAATGCTGTGAGTATAGTGGAGTATGGATTGAATGAAGATATGAGGTCTGTGGCTGTTATGTTAAACCACATAACAAAATTATTTTAGAGGCAAATATCTGCAGCTTTTATTTTAGTCTGGTAGTCTTTCTGAGACCTGCAAAATACCTTCAATTATCCGTAGTTGAAAACTCTATGTGTCTGTTCTCTGACATGGTGACAAATTAATGGAGGGCTTCATGCTGATGCACATATAAAGAGAGATTAACTTTATCTGTCTTCTACAGGATAACATGTTATTTTGTGACTCCTGTGACCGTGGCTTTCACATGGAATGCTGTGATCCTCCTCTTACCAGGATGCCAAAAGGTAAGGACTTTGTGATGAAAAGGATAATTTATGATGGCATTGGAAGAGGTCAGTGGGTAGACAGTGCTTTCACTCATTTAGTCCTCTTTTAGCTACATTTAGCTCATTTTTTAATGGAATTACCTTTCAGGTATTAGAAACCAGAGAAGGGTCAGGGCTTCACATGCAGATTTTCCACTGTCTCCTGTTTCCTGTACATTACTCTCTGTGAAGGGTTTTGTAAAAAGGTTCTTGAAGTTTGAAGGAATAGAAGTGATCCCTGCAGACTAAGATCATCAGATTTCATTTGCATGAACAGCCTTGTACAAAAGAAAGAGAAGACTTCTAAGTTTTTGAAGTCACATCCATTTGAACAGTAGAGTATTCTGGACAAATGAACTTCTCTTTTCAATCAGAAAGCAGATTATCCATGGGAGATTCTTCCTGGGTAGTTAGAAGAAAATTTTCCTATAGAAGATAGTTGGAAGTAGTATAGTTGTAAGCAGATATTGGGACAATTAACCATTAAAGTATGGTTTTCTGATGATGTGCTGGCAGTTAAGGAGACTTTCTTTGTGTTTGGAACTATTTGGGGGGTGGGGAATATTAACAGGACTTGAGTTTAGATTGTTGAAGCATACACATAATTTTTCTTGCACATATAGGTGATAATCAGTGCCTTTTGTACTGTTCCTACCCTTAATCTCAGAAGGCCTGTGGACTGTATTTCTCCCTTTTGTCCTATATAGATGTCTGTTGCATTCAGTGGTGGGAACTTGTGTTTTATAGGTATGTGGATATGTCAAATATGTCGACCACGGAAGAAAGGAAGAAAACTTTTACAGAAGAAGGCAGCACAGATAAAAAGACGCTATGCTAACCCAATAGGACGTCCCAAAAACAGGTTAAAGAATCAAAATACAACGTAAGTCTTTATAAGGAAGAGTAAGATGTGAGATTCTGTAGGACAGACAGCAGGTATTTCTGAAGTGTTGCCCTGATTTTTGCAGTCATGGATGTTTTCATTTTTCTGTAGCTAGTTTCTCACAGTTTTCTCTGTAAACATGGCTATGTTATTGTAACTGTATCTTATCATTGCATTCCTTTCTCATGGACACAGAACTTTGATGGACATTTCCTTTGACCACTGTAATTGAGGGAGGAAGAACTGATTTCCTCCAATGAACAGTGATTTCTAAATGGATATAAAAAATAAAGAAGGCAGGTCTTGCCCCCTTTCCTTCCTTCTCCCTGATCCTGGTAACAGGTGTCTCTGGCTCTTCCTTTCGTGTCGTTACTGCGACACTGAAGTCGTTGGTCTACTTTGTGAGAAGTTTTCTTATACAATTAAGAGCTGTTCATTATTCTTTAATATAGATTTTCTGAAAAGGACTGTGAAAGACTAGAAGCAACAACAGTGCTTCTTTTGGCCAAGTTTTTTGACTCTTTGTAATAATTTACTACATGTTCCTTATAGTCATGGATGAATTTTGTTGTTCATATAATCTGTTTTGCTGGATGGCTCCTTCTTCCAGCATAATTGCCTTGCTTTGCATTTCCCAAGAACCCTTTATGTTGTTTAAAAAAATTAAGTAATCACAATAAAGCATATGGGGTTGTTTTTTGACATGTATTTAATCTGACACTGCTGCCAGAAAATATTTGACCCCTTTCTGCTTCCATTCCAAATGTTTCTGCATTTGTGGAGAGCTCTGTTGTGCTGAGACAGAATTGTGTTGCTGCAGCCTTTTCATGGTAGCTGTGGAGCAGCTAGATAGTTGTCAGGGAATTGGATTTGGGTGGGCAGGTATTCTTTGGATAAGTGTTCAGCCAAAGCAATTTCCTTGAATTAATATTGTTGTGCAGTGCTGGTTGTGATGCAGCACTATGGACTCTTCAGGGTGCAGAATAGTGAAGCAGCATGTCACAAGTACTTCTGTTTTGAACATCAGTTCAGCTTAAAAAAAAGCAGTTGAACCACCACTTGATTCTAACCAATAGCACCGAGGGATATTCTGGAAAACAACCTTACAAAGTTTAATGCTTCTAAAAACATGGAGGAAGTGTCTCTGTTAAATGCGCTAATTTTTTTCAGTCAGCCCAGTACCTTTGCTTAGAAGAACACTCAGTATAATTCAGAGGAGCAAAAGGAAAGCTAGCTATCTGCTACTACTGTTTTGTCTCTTTTAATTATTATTTCCTGATTGATTCACAATTTTTTTTGCCTTTGTTCCATCATTTCACTTGCAAAATATATCAGAATTGTGCAAAGATGTGTAGCTTATCTTCTTGGGTAAAAGCTGCCTGTTTCTATCCTTTGTAGCTGAAAAGACTGTAGCTAAAAATAGTCAGTCAGTCTAGGGCAGTCTTTCTGAGAAGTGTTGAATGCTCAGTTATCTCACAGAACCATAGAATCATTTAGGTTGGAAAAGACCTCTAAGAGCATTGAGTCCAACCATTAATGCAGCACCACTGTGTTTACCACTACCCATATGCCCAAGCCACATCCACGTACCTTTTGACTACTTCCATCTCAATAGAGTTTGAAAATTTACAGCCTTAAAGATGGCAGCAGGTTGGAGAGCAACGCTGTTTTCAGCTAAGATGACCATCAGTGGTATAAGGTTCTTAGCTAATGTGCATGTCATGCATGTATTAACTTTCTGTGGAATTTTTACAGTCTCCTGTCAGCACAAAAACCCTGGCAAATGGCAAGTGTAAATGTTTAATGATTGCATAAATTGAAGCCTTCTGTGCAATGTAGTCATTCTGGTTACTGATTTTAAAATTCAATGTTGTATTAAATTTGGTGAAAATCTATTGTTTATACTCAAATTAGTTTGACATAATGTTCGATGTAGAGAAAAACAATACAGTACTTCTGCTGAGATGGTTAAATCCTGGCTCCTCTAGGGTACACAGACTCTTGGTGACTTGTGTATTACTAAATTCTTCAGCTCATGCTCTTTTTGTTTGATAAATACGCTAGAGAAGATGGTAAGCCACTTTGCAATCTGAAACAAACCACCTTACCAAATCTTCTGACCATATCTCTCCCCTTCTCATCCTTTAGATCAAAAGGTCCTTTCAGCAAAGTTCGTGCTGGTCCTGGTCGGGGTCGGAAGCGTAAGGTCGCTATGTCCAGCCAGTCAGCAGCATCAGAAGGAGGATACTTGGAGCAGACAGATGTCTTGGACTTCTGCAGAGATGGCAGCAACACCTTGAAGTTTAACAAGAAAACCAAAGGGCTTATAGATGGCCTTACCAAATTCTTCACTCCCTCCCCTGATGGACGAAAAGCTCGAGGAGAAGTGGTAGACTATTCTCAGCAGTATAGGATCAGGAAAAAGGGTACCAGGAAATCTAGCTCTTCAGAATGGCCCACAGGTAAAGATCTTTCACCCTGCCAATGTAAGTATCCTGTATACCAAGCAAATGTTCAAAGGCTAGGATGTTGAAGTGACTGGAATTGTTAGAGCCTGGAGATTTTGAGCTGAAAGTTAACACTGAAGTGCATCTTTGGTGCATTGAGGTAGAATACCTGCTGAAAAAAGGAAGGGATCCTAGAGACCTTTGCCTCTTTATTTGTGGTGGCAAGGTGTGATGAGGGGTTAAATGATTGTGGTGAGGCAAAATGCCCTTTGGTAAGGAGGGGCCTGCAGACAGCCCTAGGAAAAGTGCTAAATAATGTCACATTTGAAAGAAATAACATAGGGAGTGGTTAATGAAAATTAAGAGCAGCAAGGTAGAAGTATGAAATGGGAAATAGATAACTGAAATCAGTCTGATAGACCCGTGAGTTTCCAATCAGTGGTATAGGCTTGCATGCAAATGTTTCTTAATTTTCTCACCCGTAGAGGAGCCTGTTTGTGTGGTGTGACATCTTCTTACTGAAAAGTATCCTTTCCCTTTTGAATGCAGTTCTGCTTTCCTTGTTTTTTATGCTTTTCTAGCTTAAGACATTATCTATGACTGGACCTTTGTAAAGATCTGAATACAGAAATTAAATAGTGTTGTTGAATGGTTCTGAATTGTTCCTAAGCAAGCAGTGAAAAATACTCCACAATAAAATTCAAGGTTTACAGCTTTAGAATAGTTATCTGCATTAACCTGGCTGATGCAGGAAGAACAGCAATGTGACTTAATGCTTTGGGAGAGAGGTGAAGTGTCTAGATGGTTTTGTTGGTTTTTTTTGTTCGGGTTTGCTTGTTTTTGTTGAATGGATTTTTCCAAGGTGATGAATGTAGGTGTCCTGATTTTGGTTTTACCAGACATGGTGTTTAAATAGTTGTGATCCTTGTTTGTGAGAAACAGACTTAGTGGCAAGCCATTTATGCCTTTATGATACTGTGAATGTCTAGGTGGTGACATTTGGAGCTGCTTAAATGTATGACAGTACGTCTTAAGTGGTCCCAAATCTAGAACCTGTTCTTCCTTTGTGGTCACCAATCGGAATAGAAAATCCCATCAAAAAAGCCTGGCACAGTGTCTGTTTGTCACTGCACTAAAGAGCAAATACTTTTGTAAATGTAGGTGAAGACAATTTTCTCTCTTATTTACAGACAATCAGGATGGCTGGGATGGAAAACAAGAAACTGAGGAGCGTTTTTTTGGAAGCCAGGATGTCTTAAATGAAAAAGACATGGAGTTATTTAGAGATATTCAGGAACAAGCACTGCAGGTAAAGTTAAATTTTCAGTGTCTGGCAGTAAGTACCAAATCTGTAAAAGAAATTTAAACAAGCCTAAAACCCCCACCCCAACAAAATAAGTGTGAGGTTTTTCTTTAATTCTTCAGTACTTTTGTGGGTTTTAGGTAGTAGTCCATCTAGTCTCAGAGCCGGGAAGACACTGATGTGTGGTGTTAAATACTTCCATATTCTAGTTTTTAACCTCAGGAGCAGCTTATACATTTCTGTTCTTGGCTATTGAAGTAACAAGAAATAAAAATACAATGAGACTCAAAAAATATTGTATTAAACTTTGATGTATACTAATTTGCATTTAAAACTATGACATGCAGTGCTGTGCATGGTAGTGGAGATAATGTGGTATCATAATGCTTACTAATTCTTTTTTTTTTGTGAATCACATGGTTGCTTGAAGTGTGGTACTGGTTTTTAGTGTCAGAAAGCAACATCTGCATCTTCCTAATTATCTGTGAGTTCAAGTAGGATGGACTGTGTAGATAAAAATGTTTTAATTTATTTCATCTTAGAAGTCTTTCACTTGGAAATTCATGAAAACTTGTGGTTTTTTCCCCTTGCATAGAAAGTAGGGGTGACTGGGCCTCCCGATCCACAAGTCCGCTGCCCTTCTGTTATTGAATTTGGCAAGTATGAAATCCAGACCTGGTACTCGTCCCCATATCCACAGGAATACTCGAGGTAGATCTTTTCTTTGTTCTTCTTCAGAGTTTGTGGGAAAGTTGTACTCCAGCAAGCATAGAAATCTTACACATCTTGGTGTCTGAAAGATTGTTCTGCTGTACTGCATGTATAGTTGCTTTGATGTTCTCTTGCTTAAGAACTTTGCAAACTATCTAAACTACAAACTCTTTGAACTTTATTCAGAAAGAGGAATGACAGAAGGGCTCTAGCTAGAGGAAGAAAATTAAGAGAAACTCTTTATTCTATCATTTAATAAGAACATGTGGTCTGTCATGAGGAATGATTCGTACAAAGATATTCTTGCCCTAGCTAGAGTATATAAATGGAGTTTATATTAGTTTATATAAAAGAATTTTGGGTCTCTTGCATTCCAATTGTTCACATCAGTGTAGTATATAAATGGTTGTAAAGCAAATGGGTAGATGGTGATGTGACCCATCATCACTCAAGGTTATGAACACAGAGCTGTCTGTGACAATGAGTGAAGGAAGGAATAGGAACTATTCATCTCATCCACCCTAGCATCACTAGTGCAAAACTGGGAGGGGTTACTGGTTTGTTTCTAGGATTTTATTCTATTTTAATGTATTTCTGCTGGCATAACTTAATAATGTAAATGTAATTATGCAGGACATTAAGGGCATTTTTAAAATATGCATGTTAGATAATAAGTGTCATGACTTTAACTGTGGTAAGGTGGTTTTTCCCTCATTAGCACATACACAAGGTCAGTGTATACTGGTTTTGTTTTCATCAAGTTCTCCATCAGCACAAGTGAGGAATTTTATACAGAAGTATCTATCTTCAGTCTCTGATCTTTCTTTGTCTTTGCTTACAGGCTACCTAAGCTGTACCTTTGTGAATTCTGTCTAAAGTACATGAAAAGCAGAACTATTCTCCAACAGCATATGAAAAAATGTGGCTGGTTTCACCCTCCAGCCAATGAAATTTACAGAAAAAATAATATATCAGTCTTTGAGGTAAGTTAGAAAATTAAGCCAGTTACTTTTATCTATAAACTACGACTTTTAGCACCTAATCATGTCATAAATTTTTCAGAGTCCTAAAATCTTCATTCTTGAAACACTGAATTGCCAGGAGTGAAGAATGACAAGCAGTCAGTAGGAACTGACGTTCTGTATAGATTAGTCATCCATAAAACACAGAAGACTCACTTTGTAAAAATCTGGTTTTTTTATTTTATGGAAATTAATTTTAAGTTGTCTCTTACGCTGTTGAATGTAGCAGTGACTTGGTCGCAGCCTTTATTCTGTGGAAGTTTTAAGTCCTTTGAGGTGCTAGCTGTGATAGAGAAGTCTTTTCTCATGTGAAGACATTTCAAATGTACAGGAATACTCAGGTGAAGCATGTCCTTGCATGGCAGCAAAAGGAGTGACAGAACTTTTCCTCATGTCTCTAAGGTTGATGGCAATGTCAGCACTATCTACTGCCAGAATTTGTGCTTGTTAGCCAAACTCTTCTTGGACCACAAGACTCTCTATTACGATGTGGAGCCATTTCTTTTCTACGTGCTGACACAGAATGATGTTAAGGGCTGTCACCTTGTTGGCTACTTTTCCAAGGTAAGTATTTAGGTACAAACTGTCTGGTATGGTGAGAAATGCTCCTTTTGGATTCTTTAAATTGTTGTAATTTAGGCTCTTGCATTTTATATAATAAATTATGTACTACAGGTATAGACATCTATTGCAACCAGGTTTTATGTACGTTACATTTGGAGACCACCAATTAGTAAACCCAAGTTTCCTATAATATTGAATATCATGTATTCAATAAGGAACTCGTACTGCTAGTGATTAAATAAAACTTCTCAAATGATTTCCTGCTCTTGGTGGAGATGGGGTAGGACTGTTTGTGAGATAGAACTACTTGGTAATTCTGTTTATCTCACCTTTTGTTCTGTAAATACGTTGTTTTCTAAATGAGTTTGACAACTTTGCACCTGATTTGAAACCTTTTCTTTTTTTGAAGGAACAAGGCCAAGATTTCAGATGGGCATTTTCTTAAGATTTTTATCCTTAATTATTTCAATTATTTTTCAATAGCTTTTTTTGAAGCTTTTCCTTTCAGTACTCAGAACAGCAGATTTGAGATGGGATTTTAGTATGTTATGATTGTAACGTTTAAAGATTCACTGGAATACTGCAATCTTTTGCAATGAATTTAGCTGCTTCAGATTTATTCTTAGAATTTTTCTTCTCTGCAGCCCATGTTCTTTGCTGTCTAGTATCTAAGCAGAAGGTTATGTCAAGTTTTCATTCTTTTTGCTTTACTGAACTGAAATTGTCGTAATTAGAGTTTTAATATTGTCACTTTGAAGTCTTTCCTTGGCTTTGTTGTTCCTAGGAAACTTTGACTGTGGCTTACTATCTCACTTTTTGCTGTAGACCTACTTAGGCCCTTCTACAGAACAACTTATACTATGTGTATACACTTATACATACACATATATATATATACATATATATACATATATATACATATACACTTATGTGTTTTTTTAATGTTGATGCTTTTTTTAATGTTGATGCTTCTTTTTTTCCAACAGGAAAAACACTGCCAACAGAAGTACAATGTTTCCTGTATAATGATTCTTCCACAATACCAGCGTAAGGGCTATGGCAGGTTCCTAATCGACTTCAGTAAGGAACTTTTTCTTTACTTTTTCTAGTCTGTCTTGTCATATTTTAAAGAAGGACTTAACAGTAGAAGCGGTTATTTTTCAAATTAAAACACATCTCAGGACAAAGGTTTCTGAAGGTCACAGAAAATCATCTGAACTTCACAGTTTACTCTTTTTGTTGGAACTTCAAATCTAAAGACAAATTTATCATTTTCCCCTTATTTCAAATGTTTTCTGTGTAAGCAACTTCAGGTAGAAATTAAAGGCATGTGTCAGTATGGTGATTTTAGCAGAAACTTGTCTTGTGCATGTAGTTCTGTATACAAAAAGCAAGCTGTAAGACTTTATGGTCTGTGGAAATCTTCAGCAGCTTGATTAGGTGAATGAATGTCTTAAGCAAAAGTGTCTTATGTTTTACTTTAGCTTTGAGAGCAACAAAACCACACATACTTAAGCTCTGAATACTCAAATAAGTCTGAGATTCTTACATACATCTCAACGAGGTCATGGGAAACTTGCCACAGTAACTCTATGTTGTTTATTATGCCTAGGGCAATCTAATACAGCCTTCTCTGTAGGCGTGCTAATTTTGCAGTTAATGTCCAGAGGAAAACTCTACTGGTATAATTACATCAGAATGATACTAGATATCAGAATAACATCTTTGTGTAGATAAGTTTTTGTTCTCCTGAAAATATTGGTAAAGCAAAAGAACTCAAGGATCTATCTTGAGAAATCAGCAAATGCAGGTTATGTTAGAACAGCAGTGAAAAGGCACATTTGCCATCTTCTGCCGTCCACCCCCCTTTGTCACATTGGATAAAATATAACCTCTCAGTCTTCATTGAACCTGTGCAGTGTATCACATCTTAAATTGATGAAATCCCTGCAAATAGAGCTTGGTACTCTCCAGTATGGCCCTGAAGTTTGACAGTAGAGAATTTTAAAGAAAATTACTAGTTTTAAGAGGGTAAAGTATCTTTTTCCTCCGTCATTTCCAAAATTGCTATTGCAATTGTGCTTCAGGCTTGGTTTAGTTTCCAGATAGGCACCTGCTGCCATCTCGTGGCTTTGCCTATAACCAGTGTCTGATGGCAGCAGAGTTCAGAAATCTCATACTCAATCACTGAATAACAGGAGTTTAAACAAATAAAAAATTGGCCCAACAACTCGAAGTATCCTTGAAAATTATAATCTACATCTTGTAGGCAGCACTCAGCGATGTTTATGAGGCCTTTGTAGAAGCTGGGGTGGAAACAGTAATGTTTTGAAACTTTTCCTTGTGTATCTTTAGGCTATTTGCTTTCAAAGCGTGAGGGTCAAGCAGGATCACCAGAGAAGCCCCTGTCAGACCTGGGGCGCCTGTCATATATGGCTTATTGGAAAAGCGTAATATTGGAGTGCCTTTATCATCAACGTGACAAGCAGTTAAGCATCAAGAAACTGAGTAAGCTTACTGGAATCTGCCCTCAAGATATCACTTCCACTCTACATCACCTACGAATGCTTGACTTCCGTAGTGATCAGTGAGTACAGGAGTCCTGTTGTAATCCCAAATACCTTCAGATGTATTTAATTGAAATTTAATGGTATTTAAAGACGAGTCATATATAATATGCTTGATTTTGCTAAAGACTTCAGTGTCCAAATACTGTCTGTAGAGATTATGGTGCTCGTGTGCAATGCAAGAATTGTTCAGTGCTAAAGCTGGCTCAGATGTCCAGCAGTGTGGCACTGCAGATGTGAAATTTCTGAGGAAATTTCTGAGTAATTTTCTGCTGCGAGAGAAAGCAAGTTGGTCTCTTGGTCATGTTTTCTTGGGTCCCTCACAAAATCAGTCTAATACATTCACAAAAAAGAGCAAAGAACAGCAACTTCCCTTCTCTAGACAAAGATCTGCTCTTTATTTTCAGTCAGTGAGCAGACAGTTGTTTCCCTCGTTTTCTCTATGTCTTAAACGTGCCATAAACTGTGTGGATTAACATGGAATGCTTGAAGAGTGGGACAGAGAGAGGTGGAGTGTGTTGGTATAGAGGTAGCCTGCTTGCTCATCTGCCAGTCAGGTGAAATACTGGGAATTATTCTTGTTTCAGACCATAGCAGTTTTGTGAGTGGGGTTGTATGCTACTGTGTTTTGTGTTAAACTTGGAACTTATTTGGAAAACTTGGGAATAGTTTTGTGTCCTCATCTCACAGTACACCTTTAACCAGTGATATTTCTCTCTTACCCCTAAATAAAATACAGTATAGTGGGACTGCAGCTTTTTTTGAGCAGTCCTTTTATTTCTGTTCAGTTGCTTTGACATTATGTTGCCCATTCCCCAAATGGCATACCCCTTGTCCATAATAAAAATGATACTCTGCAGCTGAATGTTACCCATGGAAGGATAATGACTTCACCATTAACAAGAAGTAGAAAGAATTTAACATTTCCTCAGCTATGAGATGCTTTCTCTGCTAGTCCGATGGTACTGCAAATTTTACAATTTTATGAGTTTTCTGTCCTCTCTGAAATTCTTGTGGCAGCACTGATTGAAAGTACAGAGATTTTTCTGTAATACATCTGATTTGCATGGCAACATGTACAGTACCTGTTATTGATTAGAGTACTATTACTGTTCAGATTTGTGATCATTCGTCGTGAGAAGCTTATCCAGGAGCACATGGCAAAGCTTAGAACGAATGTCCGACCTATTGACGTGGATGCAGAATGTCTGCGTTGGACACCTGTTATAGTTTCCAACTCAGTTGTCTCTGAAGACGAAGAAGAGGAAACAGAGGATGGGGAAAATGAAGAGCAACAACAGCAGAAAGAAAAGGATCCAGAGACCAGTGTAAGAGTGGATGTCTTATTTCTGTGTGGCATGAAGTTTATACTTAATGCTTTTGCAGGCAGTGCTAACAAAATTTCAGATGCAAAGCTTGTGCATTTGTCATAATTGTAAAAAACAATGCAGTCATGATTAGTTTATGTATCTTTATGGTTTCAGATTAGAAAATAAAAATAGAGAAAACATCGAGGCATAGTCTGGAGAACAGTCCTTGAAGGGGTTGCACTCTCGCATCAGGTGATGAGAACTGACTAGAATACTAAGAGGCAAATTATCTGCTGTTACTGTATTTACATTAAGCTAATTGTGCATTTTAATGGCAAAATAGCTTCAGGTTTTTCTCACTTTTTTCTTGAAAATTGGACTGTGTTTGAATGTGGCAAGGTGACGTTAGCATTTTAGCATGTCACTGAATGGCTGACTGAAGTCACTTGTTGGGAAGCTGATTGAGGTATATTACCACTTGTGAGGAAAGGAGTAGCAGGTAGCACTACTTGAATCTCTTAAAGGTCAAGTCTTTTTTTTTAATCTTGGATTCTTAAAAGTCACTTTTGTTAAACTCCTAACTTTTTGCTCAAAAGCTTTTGTGGAATCAAATTCAGGATAGACATTTATGCTGAAATGGAAAGTGTGAAATTTATTTGTTTTTATTTAAATCAGATGGTAAAATCTGTGTCATGGGAGAAGAAAGAGCAAGAGCCTTACTCACCAACAGAAAGTGAAAAAAAGCCAGACATTGTTGCTCCAGCCAATTCTGCACGACCAAACAAGCACATTTTCCCCCTGGATAGTCTTCCTGCAAACAGTCAGCCATCACGAAGAGGTCGATGGAACCGCAAGAGCAAAAAACTTCATGAGCCCTTTTGTGAGAAGGAGCCAGTCTTGTCTGTTGAGGACAAAACAACAGCTCCCAGTGGACGATGCAGTGAATGTGAGGAAAAATCAGCAGCCTCACGAGGCCGGTGCAGTGACTGTGAGGAAAAGTCAGCAGCCTTGCAAGGAAGATGTGGTGAGTGTGAGGAGAAATCTCCAGCTTCGAGAGGCCGGTATGCTGAAGATGAGGAAAAATCTGGAGTTTCCCAGGGACAGTATGTCAAAGGTGAAAAATCTGGAATTCCCCGTCGGCGGCACAGTGAAGGTATGGAAAGGTGGAAGGGGCAGTTGAAAAAGAACACAGAGCCACTGAAGTGTAGATTCCCAGAGGACTGCGACAGATTACCCCGGCGCTACAGTGATAGCGATAGGGCACTTCTGAGGTGCTTTAGTGAGAGTAGTGAAGAGGAAGACGAGCCTGTGAGTCCTCGATCAAGCTCTCCACCTGTTCTCACAAAGCCAACATTAAAACGAAAGGTGTGTGCCTTATTTCTTGTTGTCTCTGACTATGTTATGCAGTCAGTTTTGTCAGGATGTTGGGGCTTTCCGAAGGATGGTGCAATTCACAAGGTCTGTATTAAGAGTACAGAGAGAATTCTGGAACACCGAACATGTGCTACCTGTACTCTTAACTTACCTGTGACTTTTTCTAGTGGTGATTTTTGGTGAATCAGAGGTAGGAGTTTGGGGTTTTTTTAAATTCTAGCCTCTATCTTGTGCTTTTGATTTCTTTTCTACCTTGGTTATTAAAGTTTTTAGTCAGTCATGCAGATATGGTCCTACTTATGAAAGAAGCTTGCAAAACACAATTGCTCTCTAAATAACTGAAACCACAGCATAAAGTCTTTGAAATGATTTATCATGGAGATGTGTCTAAGCAAATCCTCTCTTCATGGGATGCTGCACTAAAAAGTTCTGTATCATCTTTGCTCCTTATTCTAAGCTATTCACATCTGTGTTGTAGTGTCTCTAAACTTCAGCTGTTATGGATGGGCTGTTAGCTTCAGCTGTTTAAATTCTAACTAGTGACAGGTGCCAGAATTTCTAGTGAATTCTGGATTCTAGAAGGGAGCTCTCTGGTCCTGCTTCAACTGTTAAACTCTGCTCTTCATGTTTGGTATTTATCTAGTGTTTTATTTCTACTGCACGTGATAAAATGTCTTCTCTTTTCCCACCTTTCACTTTCAGAAACCAATTCTTCATCGGAAGAGGCGGGTCCGCAAGCGTAAGCACCATAACAGCAGTGTTGTCACTGAAACAATCTCGGAGACCACGGAAGTGCTGGATGAACCATTTGAGGACTCGGACTCTGAACGACCAATGCCCCGATTAGAGCCTACATTTGAGATTGAGGAGGAGGAGGAGGAGGAGGAGGATGAAGAGGAGGAGAGCGAACTTTCGTCCAGTGGATACTTTCGGCACTTAGCCCCACCAGACACACTCAGGCATAGACCTTCTTCTAAGAGGAAGTCCAAAGATGAGGAGGAGTCTGATGACAATAATGGTATGTTTGGTGGTATGATGGTGAAAGTTTGATAGATTGTGTCAGATGATAACAGCTCATGATAGAACAAGCTGCTTTCCTTGGCTTGTAACTTCAGCTGAAATGTAGGTTAGGCCTAAATTACCAGTCAAACTAACCTCAGATATTGCCTAGTTTTATGAAAATGCGGTGCATGCATTTAACTATCTTATTGGCACTGACTTGATCCTGGGTTATCCTTTTGATTCAGCTTTCCTAATGGAATTGATATCTGTGATTGTGGGAAACCTGTGCAGCAGAGGCACTTACAGAAATAAAACAGAAATGAATGGACAAGCTCCCAATTTTCCATAACAAAGGGAAATATTAAATTGTCTCTTTAGAGATCCTCTTCTTCATTACATTGCATTTTCACCCTCTCAGTGTCTCCTATCTCCTCAAAGTTCTCTGAATCTTCAGTTCATAAAATAAAGTAATTTGGTTGTGACTGGTTGCTTAGAGTCCACTGAGAATTCAGAAGAAGCATCTGTCATTCAGATGCTCCATTAGCAATCTTCTTTATGGCTATTAGATGTCCTGTTGTCTTGATGGGCTACACAGTGCAAAGCAGTCAGTGAAATGAAAATGAACAACTGTGTGAAAAACAAGTGTGATGCCATTATGCCACAGTAAAAAAATAGTTACTTTATTAATTTATGGCTTTCAACTAGGCTGTGGTTACCAGAGGAGAATTTTTCTTTGAAAGTACTTTAATAATAAAAGCATCAATATGATCATAACCAGGTTTACTCTCTGTTTAGCCTCAGTTACCCTTAAATCCTTGTAACAGCATATAGCTGTGTAAATTTAGTGCAAATGCACTGACAGCATTGAGTTTGCTTAGTGGGAATACACACACAGTCACCTGCCACCTACCATTGTTTTTTTTAAATACTGTTGTGATCAGATTACTCATTAAATGCATTTTTGTGGTACTCCAGCACCGTTAATAAAACTGTCAAGTTGGAGACAGATCTGTTACATCAGTTGTTTTAAGTCTTTTTCATTTGTGCTCTTCTGAATGTTTTCTGATTGAGATGCAGATCCCTCTAGACATTTCACTCACATATATTCTTTTATAAAATAAATCAGTGATTTTTAACTATCTCTTGTGAACTACAAATAGTCTGTTGAGTGCCCAGGAATCAAAAATGGTATTTTGAAATCCACTGTTTTAACTCACGCTCATTATATACTACAGTGATGAATTTCTGGCTCACTTGTACTTTATAAATACTTGTCATTTAGTGCTTTCTGCTTTTCTGCTCTCTTGTCTCACTTTTGTTGCTTTTTTGTTTTCCTGAACTTCTGCAAATTTGTCAGAACCTCTAAAGTGATAGAGTAGTAACCATACTGTTTTAGGGTATTGCTGCTCCTGACATCAAACAGCATCTGTTGGCTGCTTTTGCCTTCAATGCAGGGCCTTTGTGTGCACATATTAAGACTGTAATGCTCTTAGAGCAAATACACTACTGTCAGTTACATAAACATGTTCATCATAAACAGCTGGCCTTTTTTTTGATAAAATAATTAGGCTGAGTGAGGGGAACAATTCAAAAATAGAGTATTGCAGCCACTAACACATAGTTCAGATTTAGACTCTTAATTGTAAGTATGAGGAATGTTTATAGGAATCGTAGGAATGTTTATAGGAAGCTCAGATTTTTTTTTTTTTTGGAGGTTTTCCCATCACTGCAAAAAACTGCTTGTCGATTTTTTCTTTTCTTTTTTTAACTTTCTGACTAAGGGTCACATTTTTCCACTGAGAACTTAATAATCTCTAGCTGAGGCAGTGCACTGAAAATGTTTTAAGATTTCCCTGAAATGCATTGCAGTTTTTTAAATGGGTGTCTGGTGAGAATTTGGATTGGTTCTGATTGCTGTCAGGGCAGCAGTGAGAATGGATAGTGTAGGGTGGTGATGTGAGGCCAGTTTTCAGTAAGGATTAGGCATTCTGGAAGACAGAAGATGTTCTGTAGTGTTGAAAACAAAGCTGCTTTCTCTATATTCTACCAAATGTCTGCAATTTGAGTAGTATTGTGTAGGGGAAGGTGAAGCTTGGAAACAGGCTGAGCTGTATTATTTTGCTTTTCTAGTTTTACATGTAAGTTTTACTGTGAATGTGGTAATCTAATCCTCTGTAGTAGATATGAAATGTGAGAGACAGGGAAAAGAAATAGTGATGGGTTTTTTTAAGAGGTGGGTTTTATTTTTAAGGGTTTAAGTGTTAATATTTTAGTAAATACTATGAAAATAGTGTTACCTTCTTCCTGTACAACAATACTGACTGTGGCAGATCCTTTCTTTCTTTATTAACATTTCAAACATTTTTTTTTTGGATGACCTAAGGAGTTGCTGAATTTTGAATTCAGTATTCATTTTAAATTAATTTTATAATATCCAGAATTTTTTCAGAATGCTTGTCATTGGAGGGAGGTATTTAAAGTAAATGCCTGTCTTAGCAAAGGGCAAGAGTAACTCAGCTTTATACAGTTGTATAAAATGTCACTGACTGTCATAATTGACAGGTTCAAACCAAAATTAGTTCAGGAAGTGCCTTACACTATTCAGTAAGTTCTCAGCAAGCAATCACATGCCTTTCTCTGCTGTAAAACCTCTGAATCTATTTGAGTGTTTGGAAGGTCACTGAAATACAAATCTCCCTTCATCAAATAAAAGATGAAAGAGAAATTCAGCTTCCTGTTAATTATTTCTTCAATTAAAAAAATTACTAGCCAAATTCAGGCATCTGTGTATTTCTATTAGCATTTAAAAGCACGAGGCTCTGAAAAAAGTGAGAATATTTCCTTTCTTAAACAGATGCACAGATCTAAATGGAAACATGCTTATATTGCAACTTCATGTGTTCCCCTATGCTGCAACACTTTAATTTGTGAACATATTTTATAAATAATATTTGTCTTTTTATGACTTTATTGTATAGCTTAGAGCTTAATTTGAATTGTGTACTGAAGACTCAGAGCTTTGAACATGGAAAGTCTTGAAAGTATTGATGTTCTTTGAAAATGTAATGTGCAACATGCTGCTAATGAGCAGACCTTGATCCTTCTAAGTTAATTTCTAAGCTAATATTTCTAAGTTAATAAATAAATTCTAAGCTAATATTGAAGCTGATAAACATGTTGGGCATGCTTGGGAAGGCTTCCATGAATGCTCAGGTCAAACAAAAATGCTTGAACTGTGTCTTTCAATTTGTGTTTTCAGGTAACCCAACTTTGAAACCATTATCTATGCTGCGGAATAGTGAAGCAAAGGATTCTTCACTTGAGCCAGATACTTCCACACCCATGAAAAAGAAGAAGGGGTGGCCAAAAGGGAAAAGCCGAAAACCAGTCCACTGGAAGAAGAGACCTGGTAGAAAACCAGGTTTTAAACTGAACCGGGAAGAGGTGCCACCATCAGTTCAGGATGACACAGTTGATGAAGCGGTAGCTAATTCAAAACCAGGGCGTAAGCCCAAAATTTCAGATAAAGAAGAACGTGTTGAGCAGAAAGACCTGCCTCTCACTGAGGAAAGGAAAGAGGAAGATGTGACTATGGAAGCAGAAGAGGTAGGAGAGGGAGAAGAGGAAGATGTAGCCAGCAGTGAAGTAAGAGCAGTTTCTCCTGTGGATAGCAACAGCAGTCCAGTGCCAGAAGTAAAAGAGCCTGAGATAGAAGAGGAAGTCGAGGAGAAGCCACGGATTTTAGAAGAGCAAAGGCAATCAGAAGAAGAGCAGCAAGAATTAGATGAACCTGAGCATGACCATGAGGAAGAAGAGGAAGCTGCAGTAGTGACAAATCAAAATGAAGATCATGATGCTGATGACGAAGATGATGGTCATCTGGAGTCTGTGCAGAAAAAAGAATTGGAGGAACAGCCTGTTAGAGAAGGGGTGAAGGAGGAGCCTCGGGTGCAAGAATGTTTTTTAGAAACAAGCGTACCAAGCAGTAGAGAAGATGCAAAAGAAAAGGACGAAGCAGAGGCAGATTCTGAGGAAGAGCAGGCTTCCAATGAGACATCAGTGGGCTCAGAGCATGTCCCTGGGTCTGAAGATGATCATGAAGAAGAGCAAAGTAATAAAGAAGGGTTAATTGAATTAAAGGAAGAGGAAGAGATTCCTCATAGTGAACTAGATCTTGAAACTGTTCAAGCAGTCCAGTCCTTGACACAGGAGGAAAGCAATGAGCATGATGTAGCTTACCAGGACTGTGAAGAAACTCTTGCAGCTTGTCAGACTTTGCAGAGTTATACCCAGACTGAGGAGGATCCTCAGATATCAATGGTTGAAGATTGCCAGGCCTCAGAACACAACAGTCCAATATCCTCTGTTCAGTCCCACCCCAGCCAGTCTGTGCGTTCTGTCAGCAGCCCAAATGTGCCTGCTCTAGAGAGCAGTTACACACAGATAAGTCCTGAACAAGGATCCCTGTCCGCACCCTCTATGCAGAACATGGAGACCAGCCCCATGATGGATGTGCCTTCAGTATCCGACCACTCTCAGCAGGTGGTGGATAGTGGCTTCAGTGACCTTGGCAGCATTGAGAGCACTACAGAGAATTATGAAAACCCCAGCAGCTATGACTCCACTATGGGAGGCAGCATTTGTGGAAATAACTCTTCCCAGAGCAGCTGTTCATATGGAGGACTGTCCTCTTCTAGCAGCCTCACTCAGAACAGTTGTGTTGTCACTCAGCAAATGGCAAACATTGGCAGCAGTTGCAGCATGATGCAGCAAAACAGTGTCCAGCCTGCAGCAAACTGTAATATCAAGTCACCTCAGAGCTGTGTAGTAGAAAGGCCCCCAAGTAACCAGCAACCAACAACACAGCCGCAACAGCAGCAGCCTCAGTCCCAGCAGCCACAGCCCCCACCTCCACCCCAGCAGCAACCTCCGTTATCTCAGTGTAGCATGAACAACAGCTTCACCCCAGCACCTATGATCATGGAAATACCTGANTCCACCCCAGCAGCAACCTCCGTTATCTCAGTGTAGCATGAACAACAGCTTCACCCCAGCACCTATGATCATGGAAATACCTGAATCAGGCAGCACTGGTAACATAAGTATCTATGAGAGGATTCCAGGGGATTTTGGTGCTGGGAGCTATTCACAACCGTCAGCCACATTCAGTTTAGCCAAGTTGCAGCAGCTGACAAATACCATTATGGACCCTCATGCCATGCCTTATAGCCATTCTCCTGCTGTGACTTCCTATGCAACCAGCGTTTCTCTCTCCAACACAGGGCTGGCTCAGCTGGCTCCCTCTCACCCCCTGGCAGGCACCCCACAAGCACAAGCCACTATGACACCCCCACCAAACCTGGCATCCACCACCATGAACCTCACATCACCTTTGCTTCAGTGTAATATGTCTGCTACCAATATTGGTATTCCCCATACCCAGAGGCTGCAGGGGCAGATGCCAGTCAAGGGGCACATTTCCATCCGCTCCAAATCAGCCCCCCTGCCCTCGGCAAGCGCGCACCAGCAGCAGCTGTACGGCCGCAGCCCCCCCGCCGTCGCCATGCAGGCCGGGCCTCGCACTCTGACTGTGCAGCGGGGCATGAACATGGGAGTCAACCTGATGCCAACCACCCCCTACAACGTGAACTCCATGAATATGAACACCCTGAATGCCATGAACAGCTACAGGATGACACAGCCCATGATGAACAGCAGTTACCATAGTAACCCTGCCTACATGAACCAGACAGCACAGTATCCTATGCAGATGCAGATGGGAATGATGGGGAGCCAGGCCTATACCCAGCAGCCTATGCAGCCAAATCCTCATGGAAACATGATGTACACTGGCCCCTCCCATCACAGCTACATGAATGCTGCTGGGGTGCCCAAGCAGTCTCTCAATGGACCATACATGAGAAGATGAGCAAGATCAACTTGCATCCTAAAAACTGAAATAAATATAAATAAAGGAACCTTTTATACTGACGAACCAGAGAAAATGGACCTTTTTCCAGTTAAAATATTGCTGTAGATTTAGAGGGATATTCTTTGGTTTATTTTGTTTTTTAGGAAGCCTGGTCTTTTTTTTTTCTGTTTGTTTGTTTGTTTTTCTTTACAATCGTCAAACATTTTACAGCTAAAATCACTTACAGATGTTTTTTAGAGGGGAAACATGCACAAAATCTTTTCATAATTTAAAAAGAGCCTTACTTTGCTGACAAAGTGGACAGACTATGTGTAATGTGAAATCATCTTCCTAAATTCTTTGGAAAATATATGTCCTTTTCTCTTCCCTGTGCCCCTCCGTATGTATTTTCTAGTGCTGCAGCCATGTAAAATGTTTGACATCTCAAAGAATAACAACCTCTAAACCCCACCTAACATTTCCTACTTCTAGCAGGAGGCACTTATTGGGAGGTTTGGAAGGGGACACAGGATAAATGAAGATCTTTGTTTCTGCAAGTCAGGAGAAATTTTTAGTCTTTCATTTTCCCTGACTCCCTCACCCTCAGTAAAATTGGGAGTTAGGTGTAAACGATAAACTATTCACACTGGTGTTTTTGTAGATGAGTTAATTGAAATTGTATGTTTTATGCTGAAAATATAATGTAACTTTAAAATTCACCACCCAGACATGCACGTGAACACATGTGCATGCATGCACACGTTCTGTCACTGAACTGCTGGAAGCATCTCAAGAGAGAACTTGTTTATATCCCTTCTGCAGTCGTGAGGAGGACAGGGTGGGTAATGGTCTGTTAGGACAAGAAAATGGTTACAGGCTCTTCTGGTGACCTGCAAGTCAGCCGTAGCTCTGAGATCCCAAACTGCTTTAGTTTGTACGTGGAAATGCTGAGGGTTTTGGTTCTGAGCCTTTGAGTCAGGCTGAGCTCAGAAGCAGCTGTTTCCAGTCAGTCTCTTGGCTTGGGAAATGCTGGAAGGTGAAGTGTGTGTTTGGTGACTGGGATGAGAACCCTGTGGTGTCCTTGTTACTCTTCCATTCCTGGTCTAGGGTAGGAAGTTGCTGAATGTGCCGCTTTCTGAGGGAGTCAGTGTGTTTTTCCTGATTCTCTTACTGTGTTTGATACCCATTTTATAGGACTAGCCACACATTTGATCTAGTGTGGGAAAAGAAGGGAATAGGCCTGTTTAACAGCAGTGAAACCGTCCCAACACCATAGCAGGATCTAGGCGGCAGGATTTTGCTGTTTATTACCGCAAAATCCAATTTACATTATTTTTGGCTACACTGCTGGCATGTCACCCAAAACAAAAAGGGACAACCCTTTAATGTAAAGTTCTTTTTTTTATTGTATATGAAGTAGAAATACAGACACATTAATAAGACTAATTTCTTTTGTTTTTAAACCAAAAGAATCTAAAAGTTGGGGTTTCTTCAGATGCACTAAAATGGACTTTCCTCCAGTAACTGCTAACCATAAAAGGCAGAATTCAAAGGACTTCCACTTTTTCTTTCTGTTTAGTTTTGAGCATGTACAAGGCTGTGTAGGACCCCATTTCTCTGTATATACTATTCCAGTTACAAATAACCCGTGTAGAAAGCGCACTGTGCTGCCCTCTCTTCCTAGATCTTCAGCTGTGTCGCTGCTTCCTGGGGTGGGAGTGGGTCTGAGACAGGAGGAGAAGCTGTTGAAATGAGGGCCGTGAATTTAGTTTGTTTGCCTTTATGTTTGGTTTGGTTTTGTATGGGTTTTTTTATCAATTGGGCAGCTCCCTTTTCCACAAGCCTTTGTGACTGTAGAACTATTGTAGAAAAAAAAAAGTTCTTTTCTATATATAAAAAGAAATTATCCAGTGCAGTAATATTGGTACCTACCATTTTTTCACTTCTGTTTAAAAAAAAAATATGTATTTTTAGCAAGATAACTTGGGTAATCTTCTAAAAGAAATTAAAAAAAATTCTCACT
Source organism: Climacteris rufus (assembly GCA_013398175.1). Lineage (NCBI taxonomy): Eukaryota > Metazoa > Chordata > Aves > Passeriformes > Climacteridae > Climacteris > Climacteris rufus. Next base: position 294,806 of record VZRZ01004637.1, on the reverse strand, counting down.
GTTAGTGACTTTGATGCCTTTGAAAAATAAGAGCTTTTTCATTTCATTCCATCTTTAAAATTTTTTATCTTTGTTGTAGAATATTAAAAACTATTTTAAGAAAGATAAAATTCTCTTTAAAGAGATCTCTAGAGTGTGTGAATAGGAGCTCCAGATGCCTCTAAAAGCCGCATGTACAAATGAAGCTGAGTCTATTCCTGTCTGTTTATATTTGCTTTTCCTGTTTTGTAACCTCTTTGTACTTTGTTCATGGTGACTTGTAAGCTAAGGGGAAGGGGGTGCCTAGATGCCTTTGTAATTCTTCATGTCATGCGCTCCTGGCTGGATGGTCTCCCTTCCTCTCCTTGTATGTAATATCACTTTTTTTTCCCCTTTCTAGCAAGTACTTTCAAAAGAACTCTGTACATTTTAACATAAAAAAATAAATTATGTTGAGCCATTTTGGATGTCAGTTGTGCTTGTGGATTTTTTTTCTTCCATTTGAGTGGTGAATGCTGTCCCTAATACTTGGTCCTGGGAATATGATTCCCTGTGGGCCTTTTCACCTGGACGAGAGGTGATACTTAGAGTTCACTTGTCATGTTAATTTTTATCTAGAATTTCTAATTAGAGAAAGATTAAGAAAACAAACTTGAAGCTTCTCCAGAAATCACCACCTTTAAATTCCTCTCTGCCAGGGCTCCCCAAAACCAATGGTGGTCCTGGGTTTTGTCAGTTTCAGTTTGTAATTTTGACTTGTGCCCTTAAAAACTGTCACTGTGTTTGTAGTTCCCCCCACCCTCTTCAGCTGCTCTCTCATCTGTAACGAGAACCTTGAATAGGAGAATGAGACATTTTACCCAGCCACATCTGCCCTGCAGCCTCAAGGCACAATTGGATCATTGTGGTGCCATCCTGCTCTGTCGCTGCACAGTTCTCCACAAGCTCAGAGCTCTTACAACGCTAGATGGAAGCACAGTTCCAGTCTGTGTGTGATCAGTGCCAAAGTTTCCCTGTGACAAGCATGATAAGCCTTGGGGCAAGAACCACTGGCTTGGCCTCCTGTGGTCTGAGGGCTAGCCTGAGCCATGTAAAGACCCAGTGGCCACAAGAACCTTCCAAAGGCTTTTCCACAGACATGCTGTCACAAGGTTGTCTTCAAGAAAGCAAACTGTTTATAAAAAGCATTATTTGATCAAACAGGCTGCATTGTTAACTGGTTGTTGATAAAATTAACAACAAAAAACCCAACCCCTCTTCGTGTGGGCTAACTTGATGATGACCACGCTTGGGAGCCGTGAACAAGGTGACCTCTTTTTTAGAATCTTGTCCAACAAACTTATCAAATCCTACCATTAGAGAATGACTAAATACGGGAAAGGGAGGTGTTTATTGGGGGGGCTTGTGGGTTTTGGTTTTTTTCTTCCAAGAGAGAGTTGCCAAGTCAAAGCAGGTATGAAATCAGTCTGTCTTGAAGAACAAGAACCTTTGATACCACAGAGCATGGTGTGAACAACTGCTCCTGCAGGTTCTGCATTCCTGCGACCAGGTATCATCCTGTGAACATGGGGAGAGTTGCGCTGTTCAGCGCTGTCAGGTTCACTCTAAATTAGTTGACAGGTGAAAATGTTTGCTACTAGCTTTCAATATGCAGGGAAGAGTTTGAATGTAACCTTCAGCAACAAACTACTGTCTGGGAGACTAGAGCTGTGATTCTTGAAAGAGACTAACTGAAAGGAGAATGATCTTAAAGGATTCCAGCAGTTCTGAAAGTTCATCAGTGAGATAATTCAGAAAAAGCTAAAAAGAACGGAACCATCTTCATTAGGTTCCCAGCTCAGGGAAAGAGCTCCTTGCTGAGATCCAATCTCTGCAAGATCTCAGCACGTAATAGAGGAATGCAGATTGACTGAGGCAGATCAAGTTTACAGCAGCTGAGGTGAGGCCTGCAGCACCTTTTATCTTCACAGCTTGTCAGCCAGAATAATTTACCTATAAATAGATGCCTGAAGTTGAGTTTTGAATGTAAAATCCTTTTGCCCCGAATACAGAGAATCTCAGCAACTTCATCATTGATTTTAACGTAGAGCAAGGCAGGACTCCAGCTACAGGCTTAATCTCTTGAAACAGCTGCAGTACCTTGCAGAGTCAGGAATTTGTTTCTGTGCTTCCTTCCTTATGGGAGGGTCTATTCTGTTGGAGAGCTCTGTATGTGAAACTGGCACAAAATGGCCTTGTTCATTTTGTGTCCTAATTTTCCTAAGGGTTCATCTTGTCAGTATTTGTTCTCCCTTGCCAAATACTTTGCCCTGTGAACTCTTGATAATGACTGTTGTCAGTATTTTTGTCATTTGTGTCACAGGGTAGAATCCTAGTATGTGTTTGAGGTAATAGAGTTATCATAGTACAAATAATCTCTTTTTAATGAAAAAGCGATAAATATGGTGCTGTGTGACAAATAATTAAATAAGGTTCTTGAAAAATTTCTATTGTGGCCAATATATGCACATGGTACCTTTCAGCTACAGAAGAAAGTCTGTTTACTGAAACTCTGTCATCCTCTGTTTCCCCATTTTATCCAATAGGAACAAGCAGCAACAAGAGATTATCTACAGTTCCCAAACAACTTCTCCAAAGAAGATAAAAATCACTGCTGGACAAAAAAATTATATGGTGAGAAAAGTGAAATTACGAAGTCCATTTCCCTCTTCTCCTGTCCTGAGTCCTGCATGAATGGTGAAGAAAATGAGCTTTTCTTTATGTGCAGCAGATTTCTGGGGCCCCTTTCTACCAAGCATACACTGACAGCACTTAGAAGCTTGGTATCAGTCATAGGCCAAATGCTTCCTAACTGAGAATGCCCTAAGCATAAGCCCCTGCTCAGGACAGCCTTACGTGTATGGCAGAGGTACCTAATTCCAGTGAACTTGACTTTTAAATCATGCTGTCAACATTCAAGACAGATATTTGAAAACCAACCACCACTGATGCTGAAGACTGATGCCCCCCATCAGAAAGCTAAGCATCAATTCAAAGGCTTGCAGCTAGGGAGACAACAGCCCTGAATCTAGAATTTGATAGGGATGAAATCCTCCCTGGTATCCTGGGGGAAAGGAAAAAGGGCGTCACATAGGAAGAACTGAATTGTTACTGGTCATCAGATTTCCTGGACCAGGGCTTCAGTCAGTTCTGCTAAGAGGAGCTATTCTCCAGGGCAGCAGGTTCAAGTTGCTGTGTGTTCCCTTCTGATAAAAATCTTCTGCAGTCTGAAGTAGGCAAGACTGCAGTTACTTTAGGAGTGTCCTTGTCCTCCTTTGCATTGTGTTAGTGAGCATGCTCTGGAGCCCAAAGCAAATCACAGAAGCTGGTCCTCAGAAAGTGATCAGAACTGCATGGATATATACAGCAAGGGGTCAGCAGGTGATGGCTGAAAGGCTGGGGACAAAGGAAAGCACTGAAAAAACCAATGTCTTTTGAGGCCATTGCAGACACCCTTGATCATCTCTCTGTCTATCCAGCTGTGAGACAGGCACTTTGATCTGCTTGGAAACCTGATTGCTGTCCACAAGGACCTTCATCACAAATTCTGTGCAGGGCTCAGCGAGTCCAAGCAGCAAATATTGGTGCAGGAGGAAGATACAAAGGGAATTGCGATGTTATGGGGTAGCACTGTCTGGAAGCTCTGACAGCTTATGTACAGCTGCTATACTGTAGTGTGTTTTAGTCAGGGTCTGAAAATTACAATATTGCTCTGAATAAGGTGATAAGGAAAATTAATTTGAACAGGAAAACATCTCTGCCCCAGAAAAGCACAAGTATCTCTCTCAGCTGCACTGGTAAAAGTGATTCACCTACTCAAGTGCACCTTTCTTTTCTGGGGATGGCAGATGATGCTTTTTGTGTTTTTCAGGCTATACCTTGGATCAATAATCCCTCTGATTTACAGATGGAGTCTGAACCTGGGACCGTCTGGAGTCTTTCTAACTAATTCTCTGCTCTGCTTTGTGGGCAGGCAGGGGCTTAGTGGTATTTTGCAATTCATGTGTCTTGTGGTTTTCCAGTCATGATCAGATATGCAGTAACGCACAGGGCAACAGGGAGAGGGGGTTGGGATCAGTGCTATGGCCAAGAACAGTATTTTGAAAAGTCTCTGCATCTCATCTTCCCTTCAGAATCCCTTTCCAGCACTGTAATGAACCTGTGCTTTAAGGGCCTCTAGAGAAGGAGCCTGGGCCCAAACTGTAGAATCATAGAATAGTTTGGGTTGGAAGGGATCTTAAAGATCATCCAATTCCAACTCCCTTCTGTGTAGAGGGACACCTTTCACTAAACCCGGTTGCTCAGAGCTCTATCCAGCCTGGTCTTGAACACTTCTAGGGATGGGGCATCCACAAAGTGTCTGGGCAACCCATGCCAGTATCTCACCACCACCATATATTTTATTCTAATATGTGATCTAAACCTATTCTCTGTCAGTGTGAAGCCATCCCCCCTTGTCCTGTCACTACATGCTCTTGTAAAACATCCTTTTCTATCTTTCTTGTAGGTTCCCTTCAGGTACTGGAAGCCTGCAATTGGGTCACCCCTAAGCCTTCTCTTTTCCAGGCTGAACAAATCCAGTTCTCTCAGCCTTTCCTTGTAGTTCTGTCATGTTCCACAGTCTGTGATGGATCTATCCTTCTCAAATTTCTCTAACTCATGTATGGTTTTGTTTTCACAGCATTCTGAATTAGTGGATTCCGCAATTCATTTTTATATTGAGTAGAAAGATTATGGAGAGGTTTTTCTTGTTTTTTAAATAAGCTGTCTCTGATTCTTCTTTTTGTGTGAAATAATGATTTTTTTTTATTTTGTGTGTTCTCTGTATCAGTCACAGTTCTCTGTGCTCCCATATTGCCTTTCCTTCAGTCTAAATTTTCTCTGCTAGCATGTGCAGTCTGTTCATGTATCACAGAATTGCAGAATGAGTGAGCTCAGAAGAACATCTGGTAGTCATTTGTTCCAACCCTTGCTCCAGTGGGGTCACGTAAAGCAAAGGGCAGACAATGCTCATGCAGTTCTGTGGTGATGGGCAGAACTGCCTCCTGAACTGTCTGCCTGCTAGTACACAGGAGATTCCTTCCCGCGTCACTATAAGCAGTTTGTCCTCCTTCATAGAATCATTAGAATCTTTTAATTATATTTGTTCAAATGACTGCCTTATTGTGCATTAAACAGAATGGCAGCCAAGCATCCAAGTAAACATGTCTGGAGGCTTTATCAGGTATAAGCTTTCAGGCAAGGGTGAAGAACATTAGGCTAGTTATGCCTACGTATATCCAGACCCCCAAGAATGGCTACTCAACTAGCTAATAGATTCTGCACTTGCAGAATAGCCTGCCCATAGCATGCGACCTTCTTTGATTTGGCGGCTAATTACACCCACGTTGATGAGACTTGCACCTTCTCTGAAAAATGTCTCCCATATGGTCACTCAAAGCACTTGCAGAACTCTGAGTTCTTCTGAGCTCTACTAAGTTCTGAGCTGTGATGATAACTTGTAATAGTATGTTCCAGGCCTGTTTGGTGAGTAACTTTTCTTAGATGGCTTTCACAGCTCTACCCTCTGCGTTAATTAAATGTCCCTATTCCTTAATGATGCTGCCTTTTTTTTTTTTTTTCTTTTTTTTTCAGCCCTTTGTTTGGAGCATCTGGCAACACTGCATAAAGCTGCTGGGAAGAGGAAAAGAGAAATAGATAACTGAGGTCTCACACATTTCCCTTCACATGTTTCTCACTGTGTGGAAAAAGAAAGAACACAGTGCCTGATGCACAAACCAGCAAATAGGTTCACAGGTTAAAAGCAGCAGTGACAAAATAAAAAGCTTTCCAAGAGACTTCTAGGCTCAACAAACTGGTCTAGGTGCCCAGAGCTGGTGGCAATTGCTGCCCTGCTCCTTGTTCCCAGCATAAACTTAGGAATTTTACCTTTTAGCAGTTGAGAGACATCTCCTCAGAGCCAGGGAGTGTCTTCCACAACTGTGGGCATGCAAAGCTTGACTTGCCTCAGCATCTCATCCATCAGTTCCAGGTTATTTGCCTGCTCCTGCCCTGTGCTCACTCTGCTCTGGCTCGTAAGGAGTTAAGAGGTGGGATGTGTGTGTGGAAAGAGGCCGTGTCCTGCCGCAGACAGGCGAAGGGAGGGTGTTCCCGCTGACTGATGCTGTGGAGCAGTGTCTGCAGCGCGCTTTCTTGGCATCAGGGAAAAAAGGAATGCCTGGGCCAGAGTCTGGGGTGCAGCACAGCCATCCCCTGGGTGTCAGAGTGCAGCATTGGCACGGAGTGGGGCTGGATTCTGAAGTCTGACCCTGCTTAAGCCTTGGAACCTGGAAGGCAGGACTCGAGCCAAGGCTGAGACCTTGCTGGTCATCGAAGGAGCTCAGGGTGGCCCCTGACACTGAGGTTCATGCCCAGACTGCTCGAGTGCATCTGGTGGGAAACGTTGCATTTAGCAGAACCTGGTGTCATTCCTGAGTTCCCTGTTTTGAAAAATCAGGAAATTCCACAGAGAGAATCGCAAACTAGCAGAGAGCTGGTTTTGAATGCAAAATCCAACAGGCAGAAGTGAGGTGCTCCCAGCATGTTATGGTTATTTGTGACAACTGTCTCCTGGGTGCCTGTTGTTGTTCAAAGGTAATGTTTTTGTGTTTGACCTCAGTCTCATAGGGCCTGCAAAGGGCTCATGTGGACAAAGCTTAGAGTGATTGTGCAGTTGTGCTCCCAGCACCTTCTGTCTGTGGAACCTTTTAATCCTGCAGCTTCTATTTAATTTTGTAATTTTTTTTTTTTTTTTTTGCATGGGCATTCACAGCACATTATTATATAAAATTGTGCAGCTGTATCTAGACTTGACTGTGTTGTTTATCTGTGTGGGTAAAATACACAAAACTAAATCTGCACTAGGAAACATAAAATTTTATAACTTTATATTCTTCATATCTTATTAGGATCTTTTCTATATTCTCAGTCACCATATTCTTTTAAAACTGTATGGTAAATCAGTCTTTTTTCCTGATTTTAGCATGCTCCTTGGGTGAAGCAACAGAACCAGGGGAACTTCAAAGGGAAAAGAAACAAAGGGAAAAGAAATGCAAGAAAACTTATTCAAGCAGAAAAGTGACCTACAGTGTCTGTACAATTAAGTGTGCATCTCAGCTTCTTGCCAGTCTGAATAACTTGCGACTGTCAGGTAGCTGCTGAAAAATTGACATTAATCCCTGCTTCACCATCTTTTACCACAAAGGGACCATCACTGCCTAGAACTGGGAGAGAGAGTTCTAGAAAAGTGCAGCATTTGCAGAGCTTCCACCTGTGCAGATAGTTTTCCCAGTGCATTGCCCACGGGTTTACATCTAGGCAATGGTTTTTCTGAGGAAAAAGAATTGAGCTGATAAAGGCAGGGCTGGTTGGAAGTGCCTGAACAGATAAGCATACTTTGCTGCAGGTGATGATGTGATCACCAATGAAGAGCCCACCCCAGTTTTATCCTGGCCCACTCACATGCTGGTGCCATGTGCAGGAACCAAAGTTACTCCTCCAGGTCTGACCCGTGGGTTCCAACATGGAATGTTTGTGCTTTTGGAAGACAGCTGCAGGTGAAATGTAGGACTGTGCGTGCAGAAGGGGTGGCTGACTCTCTGGGAGTCTTGCCTAGGTATCCTCAGAGAGGATTTGAGCTCTGGTGATGCCTGGGTGGGCAGGAGCTGGTGGCTTAGGTTTACTTCGCTGCTGCTGTGTAAAGAGCAGACTGAACCCTTCATTTCTGTCTCCTGTTCACAGCTAAGATCCCTCCCCTCCCCTTGCTGCTCACTCAGCGGAGAGATGCGAGGAGGAAAGGATGCTGCTAAGCTGCACTTTGCTCCAGTACTTGGCACATCCTTTGCAATGTCGGCTTTTTTCTGAGCAGAGATGCTGCCTGCCTCCTAACTGATGCAGCCATTCCCTATTGCTCCCCTTGAAAGGAGATGGAATCGTAACCCAGAGAGTGAGTGAGTGATGCGGCTGCTGCACAGAGACTGACTGTGAGGAAGAAAATTGGAGAGACTGGAATATGTGCCTGCCTCAGCAGCACTGCAGTGGTAAAGCCCCTGACTGAATACATGCAGGTTACTGTTCTTTAGGCATTGCTACGGAGAACTCAGGAGTCGGATGAAATGCATCGGCCTCCTTTTTCACTGCTTCTTTATTGTCATCATGCATTAACTGCTGGGAGTTATTTTCCTTCCTGTGGCTGACTGCCTGCATCTCTTCTCATACTGCAGGAGAAACAGTGAGGGAGAGAGCACAGCACCAATCCAGTGTTCTGTCCCACAAGAAGGCTTCTGCATGATGTGCCAGCGCAGTCAGGGGCTGCTGCAATGGTGCATAGAACCTCTGGAACAGCTGGATTTGGGATTATTAATGGTTTATAAAGGTGTCCCAGACTCCATCTAGCAACTAGCTGGAGACATTGGCTGTCCTTTGGGGCTTGCTGACTGCTTTCAATTTTCCTCTCTTTACTGGTTTCATACTCATCTGGGTTGACAGCATTTGAGTGAGGGGAACATACTTGGCCAGAAATCGGAGGCTGCTGCACAGAAAGTGCAGGTGTGAGCTCTGGAGGGGACTGCAGTCTGACCAGCCATGGCTCAAGCAGCTAAGCAGCTGAAGAAAATCAAAGATATTGAGGCTCAGGCTCTACAGGAGCAGAAGGAGAAGGAAGAATCGAATCGCAAGCGCAGGAACCGCTCTCGGGACCGGAAGAAAAAGGTCAGTGGCAGTGGGGTGAGCAGCCCTATATCCAAGTGCCTGTGGTTGTGACAGTGAGTGCTGTTTGTGTTTGGGACAATGGGGGGTGGGGTGGGGAGAGACTGTCTGAGGGGCAGCCTGGTCCCCATACAAACCTGTGTGCAGTCAGCACAAGAAACAGTTTGTCTAACAAAGGACAACTTTTGGGACCAGGAATCTGCTGTTTACCCTGACAGCT
>VZRZ01004637.1:231778-285802 GCA_013398175.1 Climacteris rufus | reverse complement strand
GGAGAAGAGGGGTGGGAAGCACAAATATAAAAAACCTAATGAAGAGGAAAGGGAAGTGAGGGATTTATTAAGGCGGCTTAATAGACCCACTCAGCCCAGTAACAGACTTGATCTGTAAGATAAAAATTGCTGGTTTCAAGCTGCCTTCAGTTTCCCACAGCTGCTGTTTGTGTTCAGAGCGAAGGGGCAAGAGACCCCCACCTATTTCTCTAGTGAAGGACAAGTTTTGATGTCCACTCCATCCCCTGCTTGATCTCCACCAGAACACTGAAACCAGGGCAAAGCAGGAGCAGACCCATAACAGAGAAGGCATGTTTGTGCAGAGGACTGTGAGTTCTGCTGCTGCTGAGGGCAGGCTCTATTTGTGCATGGGACGTGGCTCATCCTTCCCTGCTGACAGCAGGTGGGGTGATCAGGGGCAATGAAGAGGTGTCTGTCCCCTTGGCTGATGCCAACATGCTGGAGCCTGGGGTCTGCCAGCTGTTTTGAGTTGTAGCTCCACCCTGGAAAGTCACTGCCAGTTTTTCTTGCTGCCAGCTTCCTGCAGGAGTGGGCAGTGTGCTAAGATAGCTTAGCTGCCCCTTGAAGATCTCTTGAATCTGACTGTTCTTCTGACAGCGGGGTCTGAGGGCATATGTGCTATGCACCAATACAGAAAGTCAGTGAGGAGAGAGGTGAAACCAAGGATAATGAAGGATACATCTGAAAGGAGGTTATGATACAGGAATTTTTAGGTGGGCTCCTCCTCTGCCTTTAGCAAAAGAGTTGGAGACATCCATGTGCCCCTCTGAGCAGAGCCTCACAGCAGAGCTCTGCTGATGGAGCATCTTAATAGCTGGGCCCTGAGAGTCCTGAAGAGAGTCTTGCTTTTCTTAAAGCCAGGCCAGGACAGCCTGGAGAGGTCTGCGTCTGCAGAGCGCAGCTCAGCAGGCAGAGAGCAGAGGATACATCAGGACAGATGTGAGGTCTGCAGGCAGCAGCTGGGCAGTTGGGTGTGGGGGTTATTCAGCTGCCACACTGTCGTGTCGGATGCCTCCTTCTCTGGTGATAATAACTGCTCGGTACCTGCAGGTCCATGGCTGTTCCCTGCAGGGCCTCTTGTACTGGAAGCTGATGGAGCAGCTTGCTTCTCACATTGCCAGAGGGCTGTAAAGGGGATCTGATGTGAAGAACCACCAAATCAGGACATTTTTGTATTGGGCCAGCTCTCTCTTGTTATCCCCTGCCTCAAAGCCTCTGTGTCTCTAGTGACAGTGTTTTTCCTGCACAAGTCTCCTTGGGGCCAAACAGAGGCCTACCAGGATGTATTAGTTTCTCATTCTGTTTTGCTGCAGCAGTTGTGGAGGTTGGATTCACATTGGGTCAGTGTCTGTCAGTGCCCTGCGAGCCTGTGGGGGACACGTGTCGTGTCCATGCCAAAAGCCCTTGCACTGGCTGTTGGAATGTGCTGAAACCACTGTGGTGTCACTGGCTCCTTCTGTTCCTCCGCCAGTGCCTGCTGGCTGTATCTTCCTTTATACACAGGCACAGGCTCTTCGGGGCAGAGGCTGTTCATTTGTTTGATGTTTGTACAGTGCAGGGTATCAGTGTCTTGATTTCTGGTTGAGCCCACCAAACATCACTGCAATGAAAGTTATTAGTAGAGGCATGACCTATGATCCAGGGAAACATGACAGAAAGCAGAGAAGATGGCCAGAGGAAAGGAGATGACAGCCTCAGAACAAATTTCTTCTCATCCCATGCCATGTGAGCTGCTGTTATGAGCTGTTATGTCTTTAGTTTTGTATCCTTTAGCATTTCCTGGAATTTCTGTGTGGTTGTGTGTGTCCCATGAACTGCACAGTTGAATCCTAAAAGCACTTTGTATTCTGTGATACTGGGAGACAGAGAGTTCTGTTATTTAATGATGTGCTGCCCAAAAACCCTCTCCTTGGACCATGATTGTATTTGTTGCTTTTCAGTTTCCATGTTAATTTCTTGGGTTTTGTGTTAAGTGCATGTAATGATAACCTGACTGACCTTGTACTGTCCATTTTTGTGTTCTGTGCCTCTTGCTTGTCTCTTGGCACAAGGACAGTCCAGATGTATAACCTTGTCGCTCCTCCAGTATTCTCTGCACCCAACCTTTGTAACTCAAGATGATGCCAGCTGAGCTTTCATTGGACAGGTGCTGCATCAAGGATTTGAGGGACAGTATCTTGTCACTCATCCATGCTCTCTGTCCAGCTCAGGCACACTTGTGCTTTGGGCCGAGCTGTCACATGAAAGAGCCAGGCAGGTCCTGAAGAGTGCTCCTGCTCTGTGTGCTCTGCAGCATGGCTGAAGGCTGCCTCAATCTTAGGATGACCACAGACAGCAACTGTTCAATAGTCCTGTCTGTTCCCACATTTAGTGCAACGTGAGGACTTACCAGGGCTGTGGCATGATGTGTTAGGGACTTCTGAGGATGCCCTGCAGACAGGAAGGTGTGACAGAGACCAGAGTAAAAAAGGAGAGTGAATGAGTAAAAAAGAGTGTGAATTAACAGAAGTTCACTGCCATTAGAGAATGTGCCAAGCATCATCTGGGTTGGCTTCTTGCTGTTCCTGCTGCAGGATTCTAGCTTCAAACCTCTGTGCATTTTCCTTAGATGGACAGTTTACAGGGGACCAGAGCCACTCTGTCATTGCTGCAGGTCTGCATGTGGAGTTTCTGATGTGCCCATCTGCACTGACAGGGAAGAGGTAATGGACAGGAATTATATCTGTGCTTTGGATGCAGCTATTTGTCTCTTTTTTTGTGGTTTTGAGAGGCAGTCATGGTCAAGAAGACTTTCTTCCTTTCCCTGCAGATGTAGCAAGGCTACCTCAACAGGAAGCCCTCACTGGGAAGTCATGCAGAGTACTTCAAATACACAGTCCTGTCTTTGCCAGGCTCAGTGGGCTGCAGCAAAACACATTGTGGAAAAATGATGTTCTGACAGTTTATGAGGCAGCTCCGTAGCTGGTTATGTGAACACAGTTATTGAGTCCTTTTTGAGTTGCATGTGACTTACTGTAGTTATATATTAAAGATAGAAAGTGGACCAAATCCCTTGCCAGGAATTCTGGAAGCATTGGCAGAGCTCACTGAATGGGTTGTTAGAAAGGGCCCAAATTGTCCAACCCCCAAACCGGGGCCCAGAGCACTTGGCTCACCATTTGTCTCAAACATACATCTACAAACATCTGGCAGCTGTACCAGCTGCCCCCACAATTGATGACCAGTGGCTTTGTAACCTGACATGCTTTGACTGAGACTAATAAAAAAGTTAGTACTTTAATGAAAATCTTTCTTCCTATTGAAGTGTACTTATTCTGGTACTAAATTCAGCCAAATATCTAGTCAAGCATAAACAGGGGCAGACACCTTCATCTGTGTTGCCCTGACTTCTGCAGTTCTGGATGTTATCATTCTTTTGTAACTAGCTCTCAGACATTCTTTGTAAACACAGCCATGTTATTGTAACGGTATCTTTTTATTTACATTCCTTTCTCCTGGGCACAGAAGTTTGATGGACATTTCCTTTGACCAGTGTGATTGAGGGGAGGCCCTTTGTCTCCTCCAATACACAGTGAATTATATGGCACATATATAGTAAAGATGGGCAGGGGAAGCCCAGAACTTGTTCCTTCACTCTCCAGAGGTTTCTGTCTCCTTCTTTCGTGTCGTTACTGCGACACATCTGCCTCTCTACAAGGATGCAGACTCCACCTGTACTTCTCAGTGGGCATGCAGGATTCATGGAGCAGGAGGCTGGAACGTCTAAAATGTCTATGACGAGAGTGCTATGCAGCAAATAACAACAGGACTTCAGTAACAGCAGCAGTGCCAATAATGTCCAAAGAACTCCTCAAGTGCACACGTGAGAGCATACTCAGTCTTGTGTGCAGCATAGCTGGGGCTACAGTATTAAATAACAATCTGACCGAAAGCTCAAAAGGAAATTCTTATGATGAGTGCTATCGGTGTTTAAATGAGAAATTATTAGTATGAAAGATGTGATACATTCTCTCAGCACCTTCAGAGAAAACTTTGCTTGGGCATCTAAAGAACAGATGAACAAGGCTGCCTGAATTTACCACTTTTTTTTCCCCCTTTTTCTTTTTTTGACAGGGGGGCAGGGAGGGTACAATGAGGAACAAATGTCTTTTCTCTTTCTGCTCCTGTCTAGTTTCTTTGTCTTACAAGTTTCAAGGGTAAGACAGTCTCTTGTTATGGATTTATAGAGCTTCTCACACAATGCATGCTTGAATAGTAAAAGAAAGTAATTCCTTATAAGAAACTCTCTGCATAAAACTCCCTGGCTTTTTTCTAGTTGATATTTTCCTGGAAACGGCATGCAGACCAGCCTGAGGGCTCATTGATCTCCACAGTACAGGCTGGCACCCATCCTTAGTGCAGTACTGCTTCTGCATGCTGCAGCAGGAAATGTTTTAGTGCTTACTATTACCCACTGAAATACAACCTGCCAGGAGAGACTGGCAGGGGGAGGTGCTTTGAAGAAGGGAGACAAGACATTTGTGAGAGAGGATTTGAGTTATATGGGAAAGTGAGAGCAAGGTGTTTCCATTTGGCAGGAGCTGTGGCAAAGAGAGAGCTCTTCCACCAGCTGGGTGAAATGGTGGGAAAGAGCTAAGGGAGGACAGAGGATGGAGTGACCTCCTTCATATAATCAAGCACAGATAAGAATAAATGTGGGCAGTTACGTGGCTGATAACAACTGTCAGAAGAAATTCCAAGCTGAGGTATATGAGGTGACTTCGGAGAGGCAACACTGAGATCGTGGCAATGTGGAGGATGCTGATGAGAATGCTTTTACATGGATGAATTTTTCCATCCTTAGGAAGCTAGGAAAATGTGGTAACTAGAACAAGTCAGGAAGGGTTTGGACCTACAACTACAAACTCAATCAGACAGAGGAGCAATTACAGATGATTCCTTAGTAGGACAGTTAAACAGTCATATAGGGTGACCACGCTTGTGCTTGTTGTGTGACAAGCAAAAGAGGTCACTCACTGACTGTTCACTGATAGGGTGTATCAGGGTGGAACTTTAGGATTCTGAGATAGAAAATCCAGACACCTCTGTCAGAATTATGCAATAAACACATGGGAAACTGGGGTGAGAAATCGCTGCTGGAGTGCTGCCAAGGAGCAGCCACTGGGTCTGTTCTCTCTGCTTGTCTGCATCCTTTCAAATGGTTGTTACTGTGCAGCAGCCTTCAGCTTGTGCTGGGTTTAGAGAGACTGCAGAGAAAAGAGTGATGGACAGAAGGAGGGCAAAGGATTTCAGCAGACCTGGTTGCAGACAGCTCAGAACATCTCCATGATAACTGGACTTGTGCATTCCACTGTGTCCTCCTCCCATGGATATCTGGCCACTGTACCATTGCTGGATTAGGCTACTGAGATTCTTGCATGCAGTTGCAGTAGATCCTGCCAGAGATGTGACATGGCTGTCAGCCACCTGGTCTTCACTAGCTGCTGGGAGCTGTGCTGGTATCTTACCTGAAAACCAGAGCTCATCAGCAGGAGAAAGGATCATGCTGCCTGCAGATCTCAGAGCACTAGAGCTGTTTTGTCTCCTTTCCCCATGATGGAGTGGGGTGAATAGGAGAGGAATACGGGCATCTGGATGTGAGGGATGTTGGGTAGGAGCAGAATCAGCTGCTGCAGGGATTCGCTGGTGGGAGAAAGCACTGGGGGGATGTTGGTGCTATTCTGCACTGCTGCTCTGCAGGCTCTTAAATTATTCAGGTAATAACAATATCTGTATGTGCTTGGTGAGCCCACTGTGCAGAAATGAGCGAACAGCATCTGAAACCTTGTAGCATTCAGAAATGTGTTTCAGAAGCAAGTTCTTTCAAGCTGTGCCCTGTCCTCTGTGCCTGGCACCTTGGCCACGACATCTGCCCCGGGAGGGCACTGGCTGAATGCAGGGACAAGCCCTGCCTGGAGCAAATGCTTTCAGGAGGGTGAGTACAAAGGACGGTGCCTCCACAGAAGTCCTGCATGTGACAGCCTGGTGGTCTCAGTCTATCCACCGTAGGAAGCGGCCTGTGGTGTGGTGAAGCTGAGGTACAGCAAGCTAGATCGGGGCTCAAAGGAAAGCAGCTTTACAGAGTGCTAAAATTAGAAGTTTAGTCTGAATTATGCTGATTTGTTTTAATTGTCTAAGTGTGTCAAAATTCTTCAGAAATGTACTCTCTCTGTGGTGGTCTGGAAAGGTGCAGCGTCATCAGCGGGGTGATGGAAGGATGGGTCAAGGATGGTAGAGATTTCTGGGTTCCCTGGCCTACTTACATCTTTCTCGCAGTCTTCACCTCCAGCTCTCAAAATGCCGCGAGGGTAGGCTCTGAAAGCATTAGGTCTGGATTGAATAGACCAGCCTTGTTAAATCCTTTGATGAGTAGAGGGCAGCTTCCTAGGTGCAGGGAAGTTCCTGGCACCTTCTGTCTCTAAGGGCACTTCTCAGCATGACAGAGCCATCTGAAAATCCACATTTTCTTTCACAGCTGATTATGTCCTGTTTTGAGCCTCAACTCTGCAAGCAGCAGCAAAAATTCAAGCTTCCTTCCTATTTGCAAACTAGATTTTGCTGACTGGGTGAAATGTTAAGCCAGAGCCACACATTTCTGTGTAGGGGCTGCAGGTATAGCGGATTATCTTAAATCAGTGTCTTCAAAACATTGCATCCTCAGTGAAAAAATCTGCAGCAGAGACAAAGCAGCAGGTATTCACTGAAGTGTCTTGGGAGGCGGAAGGAGAGAACGCAGCAGCAGGAGAGCATTTAGAAAACAGACGAGGTTTCTATATTTATACAGAGATGAGGAAGGAAGGAGAGAGTGCGCGTGCGCGTTTGCGCGTGTGTGACCAGGCCACTGGGAGACTCCTGTTTAAAAGAAAAGGTACTGCAGCAAGATAGCAAGCAGAAGCAAAGGCTATGGTTCTTCACCACACTGTGCTGACAGGACTTTGCAGGGTTTGTAGGATGCATTCATGTGCCTGTGTTGGACCTTTTAAATGAGAAATGCAGAGAACAGCATGCTGAAACCTTTTGCAGAATATAAACGATGTTTGATTTTTAACCCATGATTTTAACCCACATTCTCTGCAAAGGAATTATAAATATTGTCACCTTCTTACAGTGTCGTTTCTCCAGAAAACTAAGGCATCCAGATCCTGTGCAGGAAATGCAGTGTATTGAGTCCATATAGTTCCTTCACGATACTGTGCCTGAAATGAGGAGCATTGTGTCTTTTCCAGGACTCGCTGATTACAGCACCAATCAAAGAATAAGATAAATATCATGAGAATATGCTGTTTGGTGGGTGTGACAGACAGGTGTTGGGTGAGTGAAGGACAGGTTCATCTTTAACAATATACTTCCCTATGTACCAAGCTTTTTATTCCATTGATCTGAACGTGGAAGGGAAGAGTAAAAGGTCTTTCTTCATCCTGCCTGGAAATCAGCTTTACTCTGCTGATGACTGAAGTGTGAGCTTTTACTGTGTGCTATAACCATATGCATACATCTGGTAGGTTATCACACTGCTGTTTGAATCAATAATATTGTACTGTAAATTATTTCTATGGATTTGATTACAGTAGTAAATAGTGTGTCCTTAAATAAGATGCTAAACTTCAATAATAAAGTGTTCTTGACTTGTGAATCTCTGCGTGGAATTCCTCTTATTTTGGAGCGTTTTTTTATTTATTTCCCCTCTCCATTTCCCTTGTGGTCAATGAAAGTACTCCTGTCTCCTTCTTGAACAGGGGGTGGACTACAGGGGGGTGGGGGTGTGCTAGGAAGTTCTAAGAATGGTAAATGTTTCTGAATTACTTTTGATGTTAGAGTTGTTTTTGCTGCAGTGGGGAGTGGTATAGGTCTTCCCATTTTTAATGCTGAAAGCGAAGTTGCATCTGTGGGATGCTGTCCTTGGCACAGGGGAGTTTCAGCTCTGGGAGATACCTGCACTGGATCAGTATTTATCCTGAAGGCTTTAATTTTCTATGCTTTTTCATTCTTCAGCTCTTTTCCTGGCAAAATCATCTTAGCTCACAGTGACAGTAGGTTTGGTCCAAGCAAGAGTTGCTCAGTGGAGCATGGCATGGCAGCTCTCTTTACACGAAGCTTGGACGTGCCACCGCACTGATGCATAGCAACGTGCTCCTGTTAAAGAGCAGCACGATGGTCAGCAGGCTGATCCCCTTTCTGTGAAGACTGGGAAAGAATGCTTCCTGTCAGCCTGCTGTCAAATGGTTGTGGAGCTGAGGTTGCTGTAAGAGGAGCTGCAGTATCACAGGGCAAAAGTATAAAATATCTGCTGCCCACCAGTACTGTATCAGCAAAACTGCAAACTGCTCTTTAAAATCTGTGAACTCATCCCTGCCAATGGTGAGAGGTGCTCCTCAGACCTGTCAGGGCCAGAAGCAGTTCAATAAGGCATAGAGAAAACACCCTTTCTCCATTGAAAATGTGAGGCAGCAGCATTCACTGTCTCCTGACAACATTTCACAGGGATCAGCAGCATGTGCCTATGGGGTCACTCAGCACAGTGTGTGGCACTGCCATCCTCTTCAGTAGAGGGTCAGCGAGGGACATTCATTCTGCCTTTCTTATATAGCCAGACACTGTGGGTAAATTGCAGATATTTGGGAAAAGGAGCTGACATCTTTCATTAATTCACTTTGCTTTAAAGTCATGCTGTAGAGCTAAGAAAGCTGTGAAGACACTTGGAACAGCTGATCGAGAGACTCTGCTCACAGCTGCAATAGTGATGCAACTTCCTCATGAAACTTGGAGACAAGGTCCATCACTGAGAAGCGGCATTGCATATTGAGAGCTTTAGTCTGAACAGACTTTGTCTCTGCAGAGGCGGTGTTTTTTTTGTCTGTTTTGCTAGCAATAAATGCAGCGTTTTGCTTGGAGAAAGTGCCCAGTAATAAGATAGGAACCTGCAGTTTGTTCTTGACAGTAAGAACCTATTGTAAAACACTGAGAGTGAAAAAAAAAAAGAGATCACAAGAGAAAGAGGCTTCAGAGTTTCCTTTACTGTTAGTCTGAGATTTCTGTGGAAAGAAAATGAAACAAACACCACAAATGAAACAAGTAACATGCTTTTTGTCCTCTTTCTGGAGCTGCAGCTGCTGCAATCAGCTCCCCACCCTCAAGCTGTCTGCTGTTTACTGCCAAGCTTTGCCAGCAGGTTGCTGGGATAATATTAGGCTTTTTTTAATTATAAAAAGTGTCTGGAAAATAGACCTATATAACTTTTACATGTAAGTTAAAACATGTATATGACATGCCAGTAGTCTGCTTGGGGGGTGCCAAGAAACAATGAAGAATCAAGGAATCTCTTTAAGTGCCCAACCATGAAAACAAGGACCTAATTTTGGCTATGTTTTCAAAGACCAGCATGAATAAACATATATACAAACATGCTTCGAGGTTCTTGTGCCTTCTGAAGAGGCACTAAGGGTTGCAAAAAATAGGAGAACAGAGTAAAATGCTGGAGGCTTCCAGCAAGCCCACATCTCAAACCATAGTCAGCAGGTAATGCAGCAAAGCAGCTGTAATAGAACTGACACTCTCACATATCTGGCACAGTGGGCATCCTAGCCAAAACAGTTTCTCAACCTCTGCCTGCTGGCAGGTGAAAATGGCTCATCTTTTCTGTTGAAAGGAACTTGAAGAAGCCAAAAGAGGATTTCTTTACTGTTTGATTCCATTCACAGACAAGTACAGCTTTAGTACTCCCTGTAAAGCAGATGCTTAGGCTCCCTCAAGAAGTTAAGAGGAGGAAATCTAAAGTTCTAGGTTGTACTGCCTTTGTGAGCCTGGTGTCCAGCATCCTCTATAGTTGCTGTCAAAGATGCTGTGATGCTTTTCCCAATAAAGTGTTTGTGTGCATGGATTGACTCCTCTGTTCAGCAAAAATCTTTCTTAGGTAATTGCATTCTGCTTCTTTCGAGTCCCTTGTTTCCCCAGCTCCTGGAGTTCTCTGTGGTATTTCTGTGGTCTGCTGAAGGCTGCCTCCTCTTACTCTGCATATGGGATCACTAGTTTAGCAAGGGGGTAGAAGAATACAAGGAAACTTTGCAGCTGTGGAATATGCTGAATGTTAAAATGAAGGTGGTGGGAATGACACAGTGCAGGACACATGTTCTCTATGTAGAAGAGAGACTACTCTCTGAAGTAGGAAACTAGTTCAGGTTTCTGTGTTTCATGCTGTAAAGCAAATTCTGTCAGAAGTCTGGCATAAAAATCCCTCAGATGTTTCAAATCTTTCTCTCTGCCCCCACACTTCAGTCAGTTAGGTGGGAGCATTTCTTGGCCTTGACACACTGGTTTTTTGCAAAGCCTTAGGGAATCATACAAGAGTGTTAATTTTTTAAGGTAAGCAATTGTGCAGTCCTAAGCTCGGAGATGTCCTTGCCATGCAGGGGATCTCTGTGTGCTGCTGGAGAGGGGATCAGACAGCCAGCTCCTCCTGTGGTTGGCACAACCTGTGTGTCATGTGGAATTACTTCCTACTCTCTGCTGTGATGCAGTGGAAGATGGGGACAGTGTTGTGCTTCATCTTACTTGGCTCTGCTGGCTGTTCTGGCTGTTCATCCCTCCTTGATTCCTCATTAAGGGCGCTGGGGCTGGCACTCTTGTGAGGCTCAGCTCCCAGCACTGATAATATGGAGTAACAGTATCCTATTTTTTAATAATTAGGGGGAAGGGGATTTTTTAATTAATAACCCAAATTACCCTGTGAAACAGCACTTGTCTGATGTTAAATATTAAACTCCCTTAAGTGGGCAAGCTGGGCACAGAAGCAGCAGTATGCTGGCAGTGATGGGCTGTGACGGGAGATGAAGTGGTGCCGGACAGCATTCATACTTGCTCCCTGGAGGGCCCTCCATTTCAGGCCAGTCAGGTGCTCTTCCACACAGCTCCCCAGCTTCCAAATGGCATTTTGCACACTTTAAACATTTTGCACGCTTTGAGCAGGTTCAAACATCAAAAGCTGGTGGATCCTGGCTCTGACGTTACCATGGCAACAGCAGCTGAGAGGATTTGGATGTTTCTGGGATGGAATTGTGCTCTGGGTGTGTTGGGCAGAGTGGGACTGCTCTCACGTCAGTGCCCTTGTGGGCATCATGCTGTGTGAGGGGATAGTCTGCCCCAGCCCAGGAGTACTATGGTGCAGACCTCTGCATCTGAACTGCTCACCTCAGCTCCCTCCAGCATGGGAGAGGAGGAGGGAGTCCTTCCCGTGCTGCGCCACATGTGGAAGTAGGTCAGCTGAATTATACCTTTAGATATGCTGTTTCTCTCTGCTGGCTCTCGAGGGAGCTGTGCAGTGAGCCCTGCTTCAAGCTTTGACTCTGTAGGAGCCCAAAACTGCTTCAGTGAGCCTACCCTCGGGATGTTGGCCTCAGGTGCCTCTTCCATCCCCCTGCAGCTCCAGATATGCTGGATTCAGTGGATTTCCAGGAGTGAACATAAAGCTGAGTTTTTAACACTGTGAAAATATGATATTGGTCTGGCTGGGTAGCGTGTTGATCCTCACCATGAGTCTGTCAAGCTGTGTGTCCTGGGCAAAATGCCCCATCCTCCTCCTTGTGTGCTGTAAAATGGCCCCTGGGAATTCACTGCTATTCTGTCAATATTACTCATTTGGGTGACTCTAGCATCTCCGGCCAATATCTGCTGAGGGGACAGGCACGTGTGACACAGGGTGACTTATTCAGACATGCACATAGCAGATGTCCTTTGGCAGGGTGGAGACAGTCACTTGAGACAGCTGGGTGATTTGAAAGCAGGTAATTCTGAGCACCCTGCCTATTCCTAGTGCTGTCACAGCAATAGACAACACTCAGACTTGTGGTCTCAGTGCTGTTGGCCACTGCATACTAAAGGAGGAAATATTTTATCAAACTGCCTGAACATGACAGAGCAAGATCATCTCAGACTGTAGTATTTAGGTACAGTGCAGACCTCAGAGACTGGGAGGCTGAGAATAAAGGTACATTGAAAGTGTGGGGCAAGATCTGAGTTCCTGGTCTCTGGCTTGATGCTCAGCAGCAGAGCAAATTTCTTTCCAAGAGGAGCAGAGTGCAGCCTGCCAGGTGGGGACTGTGCATTCATCTTTTCTCCCAGGAGGTCAGTCTGTGCTGCCTCCAGGCATGCACTGCAGCCAAGTGCTGGAAATCTCTTTGTCTTGAGATCTCCAAACAGGTGTAACATTAAGGCATTTCTCAGTTATCTGTAGTCTTGCATTTACAGCAGGACAAGTGGATCCAACAGGATCAATAGCTGGGGCGGATTAACTGCAGCCTGAGAAGAGTCTTGTTACGTCTTTCAGATTGGTGCCTGTCTGAGTGAAAGCTGAAATCTGCACCATAAGCAGTAATTAAGAAGTGATTTGCCCTTGGCCCACATTGTGGGCATAATGCCAAATTCTCTGTTCCCAGACCTGGGATTTTTCAGATTCCGGCTGAGTTAGGTGATGCTTTTTGCTGTCAGAGCTGCCTAATTTCTAAGAAGGGGACAAACAGTGGATGGCAGTCCTGCGGGTGAAATGTGTTCTGGTCCACTGGATAAGAGAGCTGGATGCAGAGGTTGCTGAACACTTTTTATCTGTGCAGATATCTTATTTGCAGTCAGGATAGCACACTACTAAGCCATAGCATTAAAAATGGGACATGAATATTCCTTTCCTTTGGGAGGTCTGCAGTTCCTTCATGTCCTCACTCTGAGAATCTGACTTTCTGAGGTTTTATGCTTGACTAAGTATAAATTAGATAAATCAGTGTGATGAAATTTTCAGTTGTGTTACCTGGCTTATTCAAGTTATGAGCAAAAAGAACATTTGATAAGTAATGATATAAGATGCCAGAGAGGCACATGCTATGAAGCTGTCTGTCTGCTCAGTATCTGTGCAGGGAGGGGCAAAAGGCCATTGAAACATCTTGGTTTGGGGCTCAGACTGCTTCATCTCCAACAACTGAATTGTGGTTATGCTGTTACAAGATAGCTATCTCTTGGAGTAAGAGAGCAGTCTGTTCCATCTCCAAAATCATTCCTTTGGAGGCAACAGTGCACAGTTCAAGAAACACAACCTTAAGAAGATCTATTCAATTTGTATTTCTGAATTTCCTTTGGGAATTTCACAGATTAAATAGTCTGAACTGATAAATGACCATGAAATGGTTTCTTAGATCAGGATTATGATAGGAAGAGATTTCTTATTTCTATTAGCTGCTGAGCTTTGCAAACCCAGTCCACTGGGTTTCTTTTCATTTGTTCCATGTTTCTGAGTGCTGGTTTTTAGACTGATTTGGAGAGTAGTACCTGCAAATTGGCTTCCCCACCTTCCCCCCAACAAGAAAGGAGATGGAGAGGCAGCTAGAGAGAGAGCAAGGGCTGGAATATTTGTGAACAGCAAGTCTTTGTCCCCCTCCCACCACATCACATTACACAGCTCCTCCTTGGACAGAAAGCTGAAGAGCAGGTGTTGGTGTGGACACCTCACATGCTCCCTCTTGCTCATGGCTGATGATTCTGCACCATAAGCAGTAATTAAGAAGTGATTTGGAAGCACTTTGGAAGCTCAGGATCAGCTATTGGAGAGGTGAGGCACCAGCAGCACCTATGGACTTCCTGCAAAATCATGAATCACCATGGCAGAAGCCAGAAACACCAGAGTAAAGTGAAGCCTCAGCCATGGGGTGCTCTGAGGGCTGCCTGCTCTGAGCTGCAGCATCTACCTCAGCTCTGCAGAGCATCCCCATCCACTTAATTATGCCTGCATCACTGCTGCTCTCTCCTAACAGGAAGAAGTGGCCTGACAGCGCCACTGTTTTCTGAGTAACTGCTTTTATCCATGGCTGGGCAGCAGTAGCAAAATTGCTAAAGTTTTAAATTATTCAGCTTCTGTTCTTGACTCAGCTTTAAAACTGCATTGATGTTTCCTGAGATAATGGCTTGCTGACTGGAACCTGGGAGCCTGGCTGGTCCTGGGAGCCTCAGCAGGTGACAGGAGCACAGGGAGTGTTTTCATCTCTAACAAGTAAAGGGACGTGCTGGAGTAAGGTGAGCCTGTGAGCCTATGTATCCATGTCCTTGCACCAGGAGGGTACTGCAAGTGCTCAGGGAGGAGCAGCTCCCTTCAGTGACTGCAGCTCTGGACTCATCCTGGCATCGTTTCTCAAGGGGCTGAGTGCAGGAAGTGCTTCACTTCCTTCCCTGGGCAAAGGCACATATAGCTTCCTCAAAATATTAAAGCCCATTGTTCCATTATTTTCTCTGCTCCAGGGTGGTGTGTTTAAGGTTCTCTGCTGCACACACTACACTCCTCATTCCCTTAAATGAAAGGAAGAACAGCTGAGGACAGACAGGCAGCAGCCAGCAAGTGCCTGGTGCTGGGCAATCACTTCTCTGGTTACGTGGCAGATACCAAAACTGAGGAAGGAGCCTTGCATTCCTTCACAGCTACATCATCACACAGCTGAAGAGTTTCTCCAAAGGTCAGAAGCAGAACTTTGTATCTTGAAAAAAACTCTTCGTAGCTGAAGGAGTAGTTCTCTTCAGAGACCTCTGCCTTCTAAATTTCTGATGGAGCTTCTCTTCACAACTGACACTGTCTGCAGTTGCTGCTGGAATTCCATGTTTTCATCTCAGGTGTGAACCTGGAATGCAATGCCACTGAGACATCAGGGATGCTGAGCCTCGTCCCAGGAGCTGTCTCAGGATAGCAGAGGGAGAAGTTATTTTTCATGTGGGTATGATAAATATTATAGCATCCAAGGAACAGCACTTAAGAGAATACTGGAACCCTGGCTTGCAAAAATTCCCTAAAGCCCACAGAGGTGCCCAGAGGTTGTTAATTGCTATTATTCACTGTAACTCTTGGTCACCTTTTCTCAGCATGAATTTGCTCTTTTTTAGACAATATTCCTGTTTTTTCCAGTGTAAATTATGTCCCTTTACAGAGCTCCAGTTTAAATCCATGCTAGCTTTTGTGAGTACATGACACTGACCTGTACAGCCTCTGAGGCCTTTAACTGATGATCATATGCTCAGATGTCACTAAGGTGAGGACACAGAATAAAATCTTGGGGAATGAGCAACCCAGACAATCTGAGTTGAGCATCTGGCAACAGGTAAGTGTTAAGGAACTGCCTGAGACCTTAGTCTTTTGAAGTGTTTTCATGGAAATGAAAAGAGCTCTTGGAATTAAAAGCTATTCATTTATTGGAGCCATATTTGTTATTTTTCAAGCTCTCTCAGGCTCTGATTTCTCAGAGTTGTGCCTATAGTGTTGGTTTCTCCAGAACTGCCAAGATGTTCCTGTTAGATATAACAGGCAACATAACAGCGACAAACTGCTAGTAAAGCAAGTTGCTCTGAGTTTTCAGCACTGATACATGCAACCCACCAGTCTACAGGTGAGATAGGGGAAACTTTCGGAGATCCCTCAGGCAAGATGATAATGAGTGAATGAGACCTATTAGAGGCATCAATGGGAAGTGTTCAGGAAATTACAGTTAACAAGGGACAGCAATTAATGGAGCAAAGAGACCAATTTTCCTCAGAGATGGAGCCTGCACCAGCTTCACAAACAGCACAGGAAAGAAACGGGTTTTAGCATGTTACATACTCAAGGCAAAGTGCTCTGTTCTCCCCCATCTTCAGGGAAGGGAGAAAGCAGACAGGTACCTCCCACCTCACAGGATCCTCTTCACTCATGTTCCTGAAATTGCCTTTACCTAGAGCTATAGATATGTGACTGATAGTAATATTAGCCCTGTGAACTCCATACAGTTGCCTCAAGATGCACGGGTCTGCTGCAGCCTGCGACCTGCCAACCCATGTGGATGTCACTGACATCTGGGGATACCTCAGTGACCTGGGCTCCTGATGCCTTCGTGCACCTCTGAGTTGTGGGGAAGTTGCTGAGGGCTGTTTGCAGGCAAAACTCCAGGTGTTAGTGGACAAGCAGAGACTTTGTGGCTTGGCCAACCTTGCCAGGGCCATACCCGATGATAATATTTCTCTGTCTGTCCAAGGAAGTGATGAATGACACTGCACAAAGGGAAGGTGTTTTCCCTTGACTGAGGTAAGGATTCTGCTTTGCTCTAATGCTAAACTTGGTCTGTTCTCAGTATAAAAATCTCAGTTTCTATGTAATGCAAAGCATTTTGCCATCCTAAAATGTTCTATTGATCTACTTTTCCTGCCTCTCAGCTCATAAAAACTTTTCTGGTGGTGGGCTGGGCTGTTTTATTGGAATTCCCTAGAGAGATACAACTGGCAGAGCAGTTGTTTCTTTCTCTCTGAAGCTGAAAGTGTCACAAGCTGTATTTATCCGTGTACTGCCCAGGCCTTTCCAGGTGTGATCACCTCATGGCTGTGCATTCACTGGTTTGGCCCCAGTGCCTGGCCAGAAGCACCTTGGTCTTCTTGACCCTGTAACTGGCAAAAAGGGCCAGGTGAATGGTAGCTGGAAATAGAAACCGAGCTGTGTGGCTCCCCCGCAGCACCCCCAGTGCTTTGCCAGGATGGCCCCAGTTTAGCACCTGGAGGCAAGATGGGGTAGGCAAAGCACTTAGCAGAGGGATGACTCCTGCCAGCCAGGCGAGCGCTGCTCTGCAGGGTCACCCTGAGCTGGAGCACGAGGAAAGGGTGGGACGGGAGCGGTCTCCAGGAGCTCTGTTCCTTTGGACAATTGGTGTGACTCCCTTGCGTGTCTTTCAGAGAGGGCATGCACCAACCACTGTGGACCCCTTGCCTTCTTGCTGCAAGCAAGGATCTCCTGAAGGGATGCTGGAGCAGGAGTCTGCTGTGCAGGTAGAAGGGGGGAAGGGGCGCGTGCATTGTATTGCAGTGGGCTCTAGGCCCTACAAAGAGCCTGGAGCTGCTGTCACTAGACCTCATTTGCCACTTCAGTTCCATCTCGGTGTCCTCCATTTGGGACTGTGCCCAGCCAAGGTCTGCAGAGACCTGTGAACAACCTGAGGTCTTCTGCTCACTGTCTCCAGCCCAGCCTGCTTTGTGTGGCACAGACCAAGAGACAGTGTGGTTCTTGCCACACAGCTGTTTCATTTTGCTTTGTATTGCTGAAGTTTCTTCTTCCCTTGTAGTGTTTGAAGAGCAGGGTTCATGCACGTGGGCTCCTCCCTGTTACAGCTCAGATGTGTTTATGAAGTGTGCCTCAGGCATGTCACTCACTAAACACTCTCCCCAAGTCCCTGACGTGGGACAGCCCGTAATCTCCAGACTCCAGAGAGGATCCTCCTTGTTTTTTTGACTTGCAATCAGGTGTGTGATAGGGTGCAGTCCTGCTGCTGATAAACCTCTTCCAGCCTGGCTGTTCATGCTTGGTTTGGCTGCAGCATTCAGCGTAAGTGGGTTGATCAGAGCTGCAGACCCTGACTGTCCAGGGTGAGCTGACCTCCTCCTGCAGGGATGACATGCCTGCATTACCTGAGGGTGAGTACTTGGGCATGGTTAGGGATTCGCTGGGCAGCAAAAGGGGAGAGGAATCAGGTCAGCTGGTTTGCACAAGGGAGTTTAGGTATATTCTGGCCAGTAATATGAACTTCAGTCCAAAGAAAATGGCTCTTCTCCCCAAACAGTCGTAGTTAAATGGACCTCGGACTGCCAGGAAGGGTTTTCTGCCCTTCTTAGGTCACTGGTAACTTGCCTAAGATCATCCTTGAAGCCAGTGACAGTGCCTGACGTTGAAAGCACATCCCCTGGTGCTGTATTTGCTGTGTTGCTGTATTTGCTTTCTCACCACTGCTGTGCTGGGAGAAGGGAGGTGCCCCCAGGTGTTGTTTTTTTGCACTATTGTGATGATAAATGTTGATTTCTGTATCATCACCTTTCTTATTTTACCCCGCTGGAGCCTGGGACAGGTGCACAGGATGATGTTTCTCTGTCAGCACAGTGCTGTGCTCGCTCTGCTGTGGAGCAGGTGGCTGTGCTGCAACGGCTTTGCTCGCGTGTCCTCACTGGGGATCTGCTAGCACAGATCTATTACCAGGCCTGTGCTTTAGGTGCTTTCCTGTCAGTGCTTTCTTCCCTGCATGGCTTCTGGAGGCTGCACCCTGAGCGCTGGCCAGGCAAACCTAGCTTACGGCTGAAGGCAGTAAATCTATGATAGCCACAGCACAAGGACTGTACTGTGATAGCTCCCAGCATGCAGATCCCAGCAGAAAGCCCCCTTCTCAGCACTTTTATTCATGCAGACAGGCAAAGCAGGTGTGGACTAGTCCTGCTGGAGCAGAGGTGGGGAATGAGTCAGAACAGACTGCAGAAATCAGGAGCAGTTTATAAGCATCACTAGCAAAGAAAAGGAAGGACACCAGGGGAGGCCATGATGGTATGATCTGTGCTCCAGCACCTCACCTGAGCATGAGGGCGCTGACAGAGCCCAGGGCAGGCTGAGGCTTGTCCACAAGTTGTGTCTTAGTCCCAGGCTGACATCAGGCAGGCTCAGAGCATGTCTCTGATTCCCCCCCTTGCACTGGTAGCCTGCTAGAGCCTTCTCAGCTCCCCTGTGTTTATTACACAGACCTGCCTGAACCATGTCATGGTCTAAAGAAGGTAGTGCATTAGGAAAGTAGGTGATAGAAAGCAGTTGCTGTGCTGCTGCATGTCTCTCAGCAGCTGTAAATGTTGTTATGTTGTTAGAAGAGGTGTAGTGCCTAAGCAAAAAGCTCTTGTGTATTGTCTTCAGTCACAGTCTATATATTTTTTGACGAGGTAAAAATAGCTTTTCTTTTTCAGGATATGCAGAGAGCAGAGGCTCCTGCTAATATCAAAGGAGAGTGACAGCTTTTCCCTCAGTGTGCAGGGCCTCAGCTGGCAGGAGCAGTAGCTGTGTTAAGTCTTGCCTCACTTTGGCTCAGTGTGAAAGGAAAGATGTTCTGGTCTCCTCTTCCTGTTCAGGTCTCTGGACCAGCCCCTGTTCCACTCTCCATTCTCCACTGCTGCCAGACCCAGCACTGTACTTCAAAGGGGAAGTGTTAGTTTCCAAATGACAGAACAAGATCTCGAACCCATTACTTAGAAAATCCATTAGCAGCAGGCAGGCACTGCGGGCTTTCACAGAGCTGTGGGCTGTAGCCCACCAGGGGATCCTTATCAGAAAGATCAGTCTGCTGTGTAGGGGCAGCTCCTTGCTGCCTTGCTCTGTGCAGATTAAGCTGTTTCTGATATCTGCCCTCCCCACAGTTCTGAACCTGTTCCAGCTGGAGCAGCCAGCAAAGGGGACCCATGAGCAGGGAAGGAAGGAGCCAAATGGCAACGCAGATGTTGTCTGTATCCAAAAGTGCTCAGCAGGGACCGAGTTAACCTTGACCCTGACCTGTACCGCCAGTGACAGTCCAGAACTCTCTCTCCTGTTAAGGGTGCACAAAAATGGGCTTTCCAAAAGCTCGTTATTCGTGATTATGTAATGATGAAGGATTGTGATTGGTGGAGAGGCCAGTCTGATGCTGGCACCGGAAAGTTTGCCATCTCTTCAGCATTGTAAAAATGCTAATTGACAGGTTGCCTCCCTTCCCACAAACCTGCCAGGGGCCTTCCTTCCCTCCTTCTTCTGCTTTGGGATTTCTCCTTTGCCAGTTGTGCTGAGTTCTTCTCCAGCTCTATCAGCCCCTTCCACAGGAACATGAGCAGATCTTTCACTTCCTGCATGCTCTCATTCATCTGCTGCAAGATGGTTGAGCTCTCCCTTGCATCCTGGTCTGGGAGTTTCTGCTGGGTCTATCAGCCATCAGCCTTTGTGGTACATGCTTTGAGACTGTTGTGAAATCTCCACTAAGCAGAAAGGAGCATGGACAAAGGGTTTACGCAGGCTGGTGCATGAAATGAGAACAAACTTGCTTGGCAGATGCCTTCCAGAAGTGACTTCTTGTGCCTTGACTGTCATCAGTCCTTTTAAGATCTGTGGACCTGTGCTAAATCATGTGGGTAGAGGTGAGGATGATGGGGGAATAGAATGTGGACATAGGGATTTATCTGTCTTGAATCATGTTGATAGGGATGAGGATGACGAAAGAATAGAATTTAGGCATTTGGATTTATCCTTTCATCAGATGAATTTTCCCAATGCTTTTGCTTTTCTCTTTTTTCTGGCTTTGCAGTATCTGCCTGTTCTCTGTGTTCCGCTGGCTGACTGCCTGAGGCTTTGCTACTGTGGCCTCTCTGGAGATGCTGTGCTCTGCTGAATGCTGTTTTCTACTCAGAAGGCAGAATCTTGCCAGTAGGTTTTGTTTCCTCTGCAGGGCCCACTGTGACCGTCCAGTTTATGTTAATACAGATAGGAGAGAAAGTTCCTGTAAGACAGACAGTGTGGTTTCTGTTTCTGAGCATTTTGAGTTGAATCTCCTGATCTTCCCTGATTATCCTCTGGGGACCCTAGGTGTTATCTTTAACTGCTCTTAATCTTAGCAGCTCTTTTAGTGTGTTTCAAGGACTGACAAATTCTTCTCATCTGATGAGAAAGGATTGAGGTTATCATCTGTGGACCTGTGCACGTGGTATCTGCAAGGCAGAGAGGTCCAAGTGAGCACTGGCTCCAGATAAATTACTAGGTTGGACAATTTCTTAAAAGTAAACCACCACACTGATGTGAAGTTTGCTGTCTCTGCTGGAAATAATGCCTCAAAGGTGAGGATCATGCCCACTGCTGGACACAATTGCCCACATGAGCAAGAAAATGTCCAAGCAAATGCCAAGGGCTGTTGCCCTTGGCAAGGGTTTATCATACATCCCCAGCTGGCAGTGCTGACTTTAGGTTTCAGGACACTGGCACTAGCAGCTGGAAGTAATTGGATGACCTCTGAGATGCGAGTTGGACCTTTCCACAGCATCTAGACAGGATGCCCATAGCAATACATGGCTTGGTGCCAGGATTTGGGTTTGCATCTCGCTGCCAGTCCTGGGGTTCTTTGTTTGTTGGGGTGACTCTGTGCTGCCCAGCCTCCAGTGTTTCATTGCTGGATCTCCTCTGACCACTGCTCCACGAGTCTGTGTCATCTTGGCTGAAGAGACAAGTGGGTAGACAGGGTAAAGAGGGCAATGCGGCAGGATGCATGTGTGCCAGTCTGGAATAGTGTGGTGACTTGCTTCTTGCCCGTCTTTGTGTCCCAGAAAACATTGTGAGATCAGCGCAAGTCCCTGAACTCATTTGCACTTGGGAATCATCTACTTACAGCATTTAGCAGCTCATACAGAGTGGGCTCCTGCCAAGTGTTGCCACCTTTTACTGGAGGAGGCAATGCTGTGACCCTCCCTTTTGTTATCAGTGATGAGCAGAAGGAGCTGGTGGGAGCTCCTCCCTGGGTGGGAGTAAGAGCAGGCACTGCCAGTAGAGATTAGAGCAGGACACTGACCAGAGCCAGAGAGCCAGCAGGCTTACTGAACCTCTGACTGCAGCCCTTCAAATCCAGCCTGAGCCTCTGGTTTGACAGAACTTTCCCTTTGCTTATTGCCTTGGCCATGGCTACAATGCCATGGGCTCAAAAGCGGTTCCAGGCTTCTCCTGTTGGGGTGAGGGGGCTAGTGGCATTAATGCTGTGAGAACAGGAGGGCACCTGTGAAAAGGAATAGAAAAAGCCTCTCATCAGGGCCAGGAGAGGGTGTCATGAGAAGAAAATGACTCTAAAACCAGGACAGAGGGAAAGGGAAAAATTTAGATTGTCAGCAGACAAGGGGAGATTTTTCCAGAAGGAAAAGAAAGGGAAGGAGAGTAGAAGCACAGTCTGATGTGCTGTGCTATGTTTTTGACTTCAGAAGGTCTTGGAGCCCTTAACAAAGTCCAGATCTGGGGATGCTGTATTGGGGAATTGCTGGCAGCAGCCTCCTGACACTTCACAGATTGGATGTCCGCAAGTCTGTAGAGCATGATGCCTGTGTATAGGATTTAGCAGCCACGTAAGAGTGCAAGAGGTACACAACAGCAAACGAGGCAGTTTATTTTCTCCCCTGGAATAACTCCTTCCTGGAAAGTTGCTAGGAAGGCAAAGGAGAATGGAAAGAGACTCTGCAAACTCCAAATAAAAAAAAAAGTCAGCAGAGGCAGTTTGTGCATCTGGAAGCAGTTGCTGTGTGTTCTGGGGCACACAGATAGTGAGTGGCTGTGTGCACATGGGGCACGGCTGTGCTGCACTTTGTGCTTGTCAGGGGTGGTGGTAACTGTGCAATGCGTGTGTCTGTGTCTGGGTGAGGTGGGGTGGGGTGGTGCTGACTGGGATATGTGTGTGTATCTTCTTGATGTGCACATCTACTTGTGTCCACGGGGTCTCTTCATTTCTTGCTGTCAGTGCTCCCTTTTGCTGAAATTCGGGAGATGGCAGTGACCCAGGCTGTGCTTCCATTTCCTGGGAGCGAATTGCTCTGATCAATAGGCAGGCAGTCCCATCGTGCAGCCTGGCATCAGAAGGACAATATGACTGTGGATATGCTTTTACTGTGAGAGATGAGCTATTCCATCTTCTCTGGTAAATGGGTGGTCTGACTGCTGGTGTCTGATGCCCTGCATCTCTCTGTGCATCTCTGGAAGGCACATGGTGAGCATGAGAAGCAAAAGGGCAGTGCCTGACACACTTCAGCCATGGCACATTTCCCAAGGCCTGGGCCCAGCATCCAGAGGGTCAGGAGGATGACCCTCTCCTCTGCAGCAGGAGTTACCTGGGAGTTGCCAGGCTCCTGGACATGTCTGTGGGACTGCTTTTCCTCTGCTGTTCCCGAAATGGTCCCTGCAGCTCTGACCCCCTCCCTGCACTTGGCAGTGGTCATTTGCTTTCCGGAGGTGGCTTGGTAAATATCCTGTCTGACACAATAATGGAGAGAAAATGAATAAATTCCATTAGCAGTTGGCAATCCCTGCAGGGTCTGCACTGGAGAGAGGACGGAGCCTGTATTTTTAGATAGAATGCAATGTAACTTACTGGCTCTCTCAAAGCTGGGGAGTAGATAACCAAGGAGGGAGAGAGGGAACACCAGGCTCATGTTTCAGCCAAAGTGCCAGACTATGGCAGCAAGAAAGGGCAGGTCCGGTCCAGACGTGGCTGTGAGTACACAAGACACTTCTCCTTCATGCCCACAGAGACCTCTGCTTTGCTTTTCTGCTTGCTTTCTGCCTGTACTCTCTGCTGCTGGGTGTGCTGGGGCATGGGAGCCCCTTTGCTGCAGGATCATGTAGAGTTTTAGCATTTTAATCTTCAGAGCTCCACGTGTGTCCCATGGGTGACAGAGCCTGGCTGAGCTGTGCTTTGATTTTCCAAGGGTTTGCTGCCTTGTGGTCAATCCTGACCTGAGATGCAGAGGCTTCTAGCAGTGTCTGGAGTTGGAAAAGCTCTTTGCATTCAGCCTGTTGCTCGAAGCTGTCAGTGTTTCCTCACTGGACCCCCAGACAGCATGCAGGGCTCAGAGTGTGAATGTGCACTTCTAAGCACAACGCTGGTGTTGCCTTCTGCCTCTTGCAGTTGATCGTTCTGTGTGAGCAGAGCACTGAGGTGCCGTGTTGTCTCTCCTCTGTGTTCACAGCCCTCCCAAAGCTCTTCTGTGAATCTGGGGGCTCTTCCCTGATAGATGGGGCTCTCCTCTGAGGTGGAAGCAAGCAGAGCCAGCTGGCGCAGGAGGTCATGCGCTCAGCACGTGTTCCCCCTGCACACAGAGGCTGCGCGCAGGGATGGGGCACTGTGCTGCTGCCCTCTGTCACCTGTACTTCTGGCCTGTGGGCTGCTCCAGAGGGTCCGTGGCACCCTGCCACTGTGATGGTAGCCCAGCCTGAGCTCTGTGCCTGCCCCAGCAGGGCCAGGACAACCTGTCTGTGACCTTTACCTCTGCGGGGGAGGACAGGATCCTGACGGGCCCAGGACATGGCTGCATTTCTCTGTGGTAGGAGGGTCAGGCAGAAAGGATGAGCTGAGGAGGCAGATGGAGGAGACCAAAAAGCATCTGAGTTGTGCTGCTCCAAAGTCCCAATTCAAATACCTGAGACTGCAAAGAGAAGGGATAAGAGGAGCCCTGAACCTGTGTGGTGCATCATCCTCCCTAGGTATGCCTCCAGTGCTTTTGTTTCTGGCTGTGTTGCTTCCAGTTCCTGTCCAGGGGCTTCCTAATCCTGGATGCTCCTCTGCAACCTGGCTGTGGGCACTACAGGATGGCCTGGGGTGGCAGAACAGAGGCTCTCCTAGCACAGGAGGTCCCTTTGTCAGTCCTGATGTGAGTGGACCAAGAGGGGTTCTGGTTTTCTCTTGGAGTTGAGGACAGAGGAGTGTGTCCTGCACCCCTGCCATGGATTTCTTGTGGCTCTTGGCTGCAGAGAGCCCTTTGGGCTGGTCCAAGCAGGCAGGTACCAGCCAGTAGTTACCAGTCCAAGGTCCCAGACTCACAGACTCACATCACTGCATTTCCACCCTGTTTTCCAGCTTCTAGTGAGCCATGCCACTGTCTTCCTTTGCTGCCTCACACTGCTAAGTAGTGTTGCTCAAAGTATTGCTGTGCCTTGCCTGGGCTCGTTGTGGTGTAGCAGTTCAGGGAGGCACTGTCAAAAAAGAGAGTTGTGACTTTCACAGCTGTGAGGTACTCAGCTGGGGCTGTTGTCCCTGGTGTCAGTACCCAAGCTCACCACTGTGGCTACCCAATGGCTTCTAGAGGAGGGTATGGGTGGGCTCATTACAGCTCCATTGCTGCAGTCCTTCAGCCCAGACACAGAGGGGTTTCCTGGGCCAAGGGAGGTGGCAGGAGCTCCCTCTCTACTGTCCCCACAGGGGGCTGGGACGAGCTGCAGACCTCTTGCCCCATTATCTGGATGCTCTTCATTTTAAGGCCAGGTCCCAGCCCTTTTTCTTCCTGTCTGATTTGGGGCACCTCCGTCTTTCCCAGCAGTTGCCACTGTGACCAGCCTGGCCTCTGCATTTTCTCCCTGATCTCTGTAGTTATGTTTTCTGCAGCTGAGCAAAGAGCTGACGCAGTGCTGGTGGTGGGGGAGAACAGATGGGCTCTGAGTTTCATGCTTTTTCTTTTTGTCCCCAAGGCTGATGCTGCAACCAGTTTCTTGAGAGCTGCAAGATCTGGAAATCTGGACAAAGCGTTGGATCATCTCAGGAATGGGGTAGATATTAACACCTGTAACCAGGTAGGTGAAACACATCTGGTGTCTGGTACTACCTCTAGTTCATGTGAAAATGTGGCCGACCAGAGGGCAGACCTGGAGCAGTTGTCTTTGGGGCCAAGAGGGCAGCAATAGCTATAAAGATCTGGGGAGCCTGGTGTACTGCCTGGAGCATAGCAAAGGGCATTAATAGGTAAGCAGAGAGGGCTCCTTTAGTGTGACAAGCAACTGGGAAAACTGGAAGAGGCTCAGCTGCTTCTCCAAGGGCAGAGCAGATAGCTCTGAGGAGTTGAACAGTGGCTGGAACATCACAGGAGTGGCTCTTGGGAGTGATTCCCCTTGCCGGCAGTGCTGCAGTGCTGAGGCTTTCAGATTCCTAGAAGTTGCAGTTTATCACAAGCAGTGAATTTTTGCAAAATGCCAGTTGTGGTGGTTTGAGAGGTGTTGGGCAGGAGGAGACCTCCTCATCCAGAACAGAAACAGGTTTGAACAGGAACAAAGAGCTGCAGGCACTGAGGGATTGTTTTCACATCATCATCAGAACATTTTGTATCTGTGTAGCTGCCAAATGCAAGTGGCTGGGCCTGAATTGGGGCAGACTCAGGGGGCTTAGGCTGAGCAGGGGGAGCAGACAGGCTGTGCTGTCTCTGCTTTCCAGAACAATAGTATTGCTGAGGAGGCTGCCTCAGCAGGTAGCACAAATGAACATTCATCTGTTTCAATAGCAAGTCCCCAAACCAAGTGAAGTTCAGACCTACTGCTGGGTGTGCTGCAGCAGCCAGTGCAGTTGCTGAGGACAGGTTCCCACAGGCACGAGCGGAGTGCACCACGGACGTGCACTCATTTCTGATAGCAAGCCTAAAAGTGGAGGGAGGATTTCTGCATCCTGTGGTCCTGTAATGCTCTAGTCCGGAGGAATATGGGGTTCTGGAGAGGCCTCTGTAAAGAATTACAACAGAGTGACCCACCCACAAGCTAAAGATGATGGGTTTGAACTTCTTCTTCACTCAAAGAGATGGTCAGTCATCAGCTGTCTCCACTGACTGGCTTCAAGTCCTGTTTCCAGACAGATTTCTGGTGCTGGTGAGGGGATTTAACACTTTGATGGAGAGACAGTGGCTACAGCAGTATGAGGCTCTTCTCTCAGTGATGTCTTTGCACTGGTTTCTGCCATCTTCCTGAGGTTAGATGGCACTTTGGGGTTTCCTTCTGAGGAATATCAGACCTGTGGGAAAGGTCCAACCTCACATGTCCTGTATAGAATAAAGAGGGATATATGTGGTCAGACCTATCCGACAGGCCCTGTATTCTTACTCAAGTGCAGAGACCTTGACATGCCATCTGATCTTCATCCCGTCGATTTCATCTCCTTCATTGCTGCATCAGTGTCTTCATCATCCACCTCTCGTGTTTCAAATTCCAGCATGGTCCTATCTCATCCACAAGGAGCTGGAGGACTGAGTGCACCTTGCTGCCAGGACTCTCACCTGCAGGGAACAGTGCTGTGCTGGCACATGGGTGCCCAAGAGATGGTCTTTGTTGGGGTGGCCAGTCCTGATGGGCAGTCCAGAGCAGGGCCCTGCTTTGGGACAGGCTAAGCGTAAAATCTCTGTGTTTTTCTGTAGGGCTGCATTTGTCACATTGATAGCCAGTGGCTGGGATTTCTGGGAATTATTTGCAGCATTTGGTGAGGAAAATACAGCACCTTTCAAATTGCACACATCCTGTGGCAGTTTTGGGTCAGATGAGCTGTCAAGACAAAGCAAATGTGCAAAACAGTCTGTATCGTTCCTGGAGCAGAAATACCAATGGACCACCAATGGAAACAATCTTCTGCAAACGTTGTGGTTATTGCACAACAGTTTGTTACAGGTTAATGCTTTGTCACAGGTTTACAGCATTCAAAAGGTTTTTTATGAATCCTTTGCACAAAAGGGCATATGGGCTGAGGAGAGCAGCTGAGTATCTGTGGCCTTGCACTTCAGTTGTTGGTTACGTGAGCATAACTGAGAAAATGCCTGCATGTCTGTGGTCAGTTATCCAACTTGTGAGCTCACAGAGGTAAGGGTGTCAGTGATTAGCTGCATGGGGTTGTGTAGGTGTGTCTTCGTCAAAGAAACTGGGCTTGGCCAGAGAAGATGGACTCAGTGTAGCCAGACTGGTTGGGGAGCATTTCCTTTCAGTGGCACTGTTCTGTGGGCATTACAGCACTCTCACTTCATTTCCCCTTGGAAGCAGATCTTTTGTACTTGAGGCTTGAAGGAACACTGGAGTTGGTGTGCTGTGGGTTTAGATTTTTGCTCTTAGTGCTGTAACCAGAGTTGAGCAAAAGACTCTCTGACTCTTCAGCTATGATCCTGGGCAACTGGTGCTTTGAGTGAGAAAGAGTGGAAAGCCCTTTTCCAGTCTGACAACACTCTTGAAGCAGTTCTGAGTTTAACTGGAGTGTTGAGGGCTGGAACTGGAGCCTCCCTGGGCATTTTCTGCTCCCCTACCAATATTTAGGTGGGGATGAAACATTTCTGTGAAGTAACCTTCCAGTCAGGGGTTGAAACAGATGGTTGGGAGGTGGAATACTTGGGCAGGAGCTGGTGTCCCTCTGCCATGCGACAGCATTGTGTAGGGGTGAGTAAACCTAGCACATCCATCTGGGAGAAGTGAGGAACAAGGAGAAAAAGTGGCATCTGAAAATGCCTGCAGGTATTTAACCTCTTTTCCAGCAAATATCCTAGCCCTTTTGTTCACATCTGGGAAGTGGAAGAGGATGTCAGAAATAACAGAGCAGAAGCTATCTTAGTAGCCTTGAGGATGCTGTCTGGCCTGACACTCCTCCTTCTGACAACCTGAGGATGCTAAAGGGGCCCTGGCCAGTCCTCTACACCTAGTACTCAGACACAGAGATGTTCCTGAGAAATCACTGTAGCCCTTTGGGAACTTCCTGGAACTGGTAGAGCTTAACAGTGGCACAGCCAACACCTTCTCTGCACTCTTTGCTGCAGCTGAACTCTGGAGGAGCAAAGCCCACCATGGGCTGCAGGATGGGGTGTTGGTGGGCACTCTGAAAGCCAGGGAGAAGCCAGCTTCTGGACTGGAAGCTCACAAACTACTGTGAACTAAATTTGGCTGCTGCTTCATAAAATCATTGTCCCAAGCAGGGCTTCTCACCGCATGTCTGTCTGTGGAAATGTTACAGTTTAAGGTTTTTATGTGCCCTTACATAGCTTGTGCCTCGAGCCTATAAATGCTGAGCTGTGGTACTACCCATCCATAGGAAAATGCCTATGTGGGCTGCATGTTTCACTCATGGAGAAACCTCTAGCATTAGTCAGCAACTCAGAGTTCAGTTGTGTGAAGTTTTCCTGGCAGCAGGGAGCTGTTTGTGCCACCATGGCTGGTGTGCTGGATGTCCATGCAGAGCTCAAGGGCAAGGCAGTGGCTCCTGCCCCCACCAGCCTGGACTTTCTCCAGTGTGGGCCAAGTGCCCACAGTTGTGTCCGCAGAGGAGCTCAGAACAGGGTGGTCCCCAGAGAGCTCCATCCCCAGATGATGATTAATTCCCCTGTCCCACCTTTGCTTCCTCCAGAATGGGCTGAACGCCTTGCACCTGGCCTCCAAGGAGGGCCATGTGAAAATGGTGGTGGAGCTGCTGCACAAGGAGATAGTTTTGGAGACAACGACCAAGGTAAGGACAAGGGAGTCTGGCCACACTGGTCACAGCTCTGCACCCTGCTGTTGCTGCCAGACACACCAGCAGTAGCTGAGCAGTGAATCATGCTGTTTGCTGTCAATCCTCAGAGAGACTGTGCCAGTGGTAGTGCCGCTGGGCCAGGCTCTGGTTTTAGCACAGCTAAGCCTGTGCTGGGCATCTCCAGGTGGGTGGGAGGTGCCTCTCCCCTGTGGGGGCCACTGTAGACTTCAGAGGGGAGTAACATAAACCAAAACATGTGCTGTCTTACTAACATCTTCTCCTGGCATGGGCTGCTGGCTCAGGTCAGTCTGCATGGCCCCAGTGCAGGCCCTGCATGTTCCAGCGCTGAGATGGCCCTGATACCATTGTCACAAACCTGGAGAGCTCTGGTGCTCCGTAAATAACATCTTGTTCTCTTATGCATCACCACAGCAGGTGTAGTTCTTGCTTGATGACAAACAATACAACGGCACAAGCAAGCAGCGCTGACAAATGAGCAGCCTCCAGCACCAGCTGAAGGGCTGCGAGAATGAGAGGAGGCCTCACTTGCCACCTCCCTGGTGCTCTCTCAGGGTTCTGGACACAGAGCAGGGGCTGGCAGTCTGCCATACCACCCAAAGGCACAAGTTGGACGAGCCTGTGTGTGCATTTTCCAGCCTGCTCATCATCCCTTAGGTCTGCTGTGATGCCTTGGCTACCAGGGCACACACTGCAGTTTTGCCTGAAGACTGCCAGCTCAGCTCCCCCATCCTCCCTCCCCTCCTCATCTCTCAGTGCTGGAGATGCACAGCACCTGACAGTGCATACAGCTTTTGCTGCCAGTAACTTCATGGGAGAGATGAAATCACTCTCTTCCCTGGCCAGCAAATGGAAAGGGTAACTGGCTGGTCTACAGCAGGGATGGAACATGGAGTGAGAGCTGCATGGCCTCCTAAAGGCTTTCCTGGCCAGCTGCTCTAGCTGTGTGCCTGTTAGCATGTCAGGCCCATCTTTCCCTGACATCCTGGGCTGCTTCAGCCCCTGACCACTGTCCTGTGGTGTCTTTCAGAAGGGAAACACAGCCCTGCACATTGCTGCCTTGGCTGGACAACAGGATGTGGTCCGGGAGCTGGTGAACTATGGGGCCAACGTCAATGCACAGTCCCAGGTAGGGTGTCCTGGTCTGAAATGGGAAAGGCACCCATCATGTGTAATGGTGTTGTCCTCATGGTGGGAACTGTGCCCAGCATGGGCACTTCAGCAGCCCTTTGCAGTTTCTCTCTAGTCCTGTTCAGGGGCAAGGATGCTCTGCCAGACTCCTGAAAGGAGACAAGTGTGCAAATGGTATGGAGGGAGTCTTGAGGTAAATGGGGAGACCATCATGGTCTCTGCTGAGGAAGTCCCTGGCAGCACACACAAGCACACTGAACTCATCCTGGGAGGACTTATGGCTGATGCCTCCCTGGCAAAGCTTTGAGATCTTCAGCAATCCCTGCAGTTATACACACTTTGCTGCATTTGCTCTCCCTTCCTTGGACCTGGTAGGGCTGAAAGCTCTTCAGATTTTGTCTGATGGGAGAATTGTCCCTGAAAGTAGGGACAATACTTGCAGTGAGCAGAAGGCAGTGTCTGCTGGGTTGACTCTTACAAAGCATTGCCTGTTTTTTTTCTGGATTTGTGGAGCCTTGGGCTCTAGCTCTCTGTGATTGCTCCACTGTTGC
This sequence comes from Climacteris rufus, assembly GCA_013398175.1. NCBI lineage: Eukaryota > Metazoa > Chordata > Aves > Passeriformes > Climacteridae > Climacteris > Climacteris rufus. Next base: position 255,264 of record VZRZ01004637.1, on the reverse strand, counting down.
CAGGTGTTTTTTTTTTTACTTTTTCACACCCACACTGGGATGCTTCTGCCCCCACTCACTGACCTGGGGGTGTGAGTGTTGATAGGGTGTAGGTCTTCAAAGAACTCGAGAAACTCAAGGAAGAGTTGTGTTGATGTGCATGGCCCTGTGTTTGCAGAAAGGCTTCACACCTCTCTACATGGCAGCGCAGGAGAACCACCTGGAAGTTGTGAAGTTCTTGCTGGAAAATGGAGCCAACCAGAATGTAGCCACAGAGGTGAGATCCTTGGGGAGGAGCCTATAGCCTTGTTTGTGGGGCCTGCTGAGGGTCCTGCCATGGCTGTTCAGGGTCCTGCCATGGCTCCTTGATTCTCCCCCTCTCCTTGGCAGGATGGCTTCACTCCACTAGCTGTGGCTCTCCAGCAAGGACATGAGAATGTGGTTGCTCACCTTATCAACTATGGGACAAAGGGCAAGGTCCGCCTGCCCGCCCTGCACATTGCAGCCCGCAACGATGACACTCGCACAGCTGCTGTGCTGCTGCAGAATGACCCCAATGCTGACGTCCTCTCCAAGGTGTGTGGTTTTCCTATGCTGTCTCTGGGAGCTTCCCCACATGTCTGGGGAGAACAGCAGCTTGGTATGCTGTATTTATCCATCTTTTCAGCAGGGAGCATGTGTCTGTCTAGGCTGATCTCTCCTTCTTTCCCCTAGACTGGATTCACCCCCTTGCACATTGCAGCCCACTACGAGAATCTCAGTGTGGCCCAATTACTGCTGAACCGTGGAGCCAGTGTCAACTTCACACCCCAGGTGAGTGCACAGTGGGAAGCCACAGGGCCTTGTGCTGCTCCAGCACTAGAGGAGGATGCTGTGCCTCCTATCATATAGGCGCAGCAGCAGCTGCCAGGGTACGCTGGGGAGGTGGGACCGTGCAGAAAGTAGCACAGATGCATGTCTGGGGAGTTGCAATTTATAACCAGGGTGGGCCTTTTCTGCTGTCTCCCTTCTGTCAGAAGCAGCCATGCATCCCTGAAAGCTCGTGGGGACCTCGTGTCCATGCTGAGGGAAAGCTGATGCTGTTGCTGCAGGGCAGAGCTCATAGAACCTGCAGTTGGAATGCCTCTTCCAAACCCATGGATGCAGCCCAATCCATGAGCTTTCCTGCAAGCTCTGTGTAGTTTCTGTCTGCAGCCTTTAGCTGCGCAGCCCTCTCTCACAGCCCTGTTAAACAAACTGTTCCCCTGTGCTGTCCCTAGGCAGGGATGTAGCCCTCCCTGCCCTCTCTCCTTTGTTTGCCCCTTGCCTCCTTGAAAGAGAAGGGCTTGCTCTTTCTGACAGACTGTCGTTCCTCCTGACAGAATGGGATCACTCCCCTGCACATAGCTTCCCGCCGGGGCAACATCATCATGGTACGGCTGCTGCTGGACCGTGGGGCTCAGATAGAGACAAGGACCAAGGTGAGAGCACTTCTGAACACAGCCCGACTATACATGGGCCATCTCCCTCCCCGAGCTCCTTGTGCCCAGTGCTTACCCTGCAAACTTCTTGCTGGAGATGTGAGGGAAGGTCTCTGGTGCACTAAGGGGTTGGATCAGGTGTTTTGCTGGCACATGTAGAGGTCAGAGGAGGCTGCATGGCTACAAAGGTGTGCCCTGGGAGCTGAGGCCAGGCTCAGTTTTGTCTTATTTTGCAAACAAGTGCAGAGTCCCCATTAGTCCTCTGCCTGACAGAACCATGCCCCTTCATGCCAGGCTGAGCCCTTTAACCCTTCTCTCTCCCCAGGATGAGCTGACCCCTCTCCACTGTGCAGCGCGCAATGGACACGTGAGAATTGCAGAGATCCTCCTGGACCATGGGGCTCCCATTCAAGCCAAAACCAAGGTACCCAGGTGACTCGGTGGGGCTGTGATTGGTGCCAGGTCCCAGGGCAGCAAAGGGGTGTAATAAGCTGTGCGCAGTTGCTGGATGGCACCCGTGGCTGGATTGGGGCTTTTTTTGGCCTGACAAAGCTTCCTGCCCTACTTGGCCCTAGCTGGAGTCCTTTACCTGAGGGTTTCATTCTTCAAAGGGACCAGTCCTGAGAAGGGGATGGTCTGGGTACAGTCTGCCCCATGGCAGCAGCTCTTCAGGCCTTTCCCTCCACTCAGCATTGCTCATCTCTAAGTCTCAGTGAGGAATTTTGGGGCTCCTCTCTGGTAGCACCCTGGGGAATAACCTGTGTCTTCTGCCTTAGAGCAGTGTCTGGGGGCTCAAGGCAGGGGCTGGCTGGGATGCCTGGACGCCCTCCTGGCCCAGCCCTGAGTCCCTGCTCCACGGTTGCAGAATGGCTTGTCGCCAATCCACATGGCAGCACAGGGTGATCACCTGGACTGCGTCCGCCTGCTCCTGCAGTACAGTGCTGAGATCGACGACATCACCCTGGACCACCTCACACCACTGCATGTGGCTGCACACTGTGGACACCACCGAGTGGCCAAGCTGCTGGTGGAGAAGGGAGCCAAGCCCAACTCCCGAGCACTGGTGAGTGAGGAGGGACAGGTGGGCTGGACCACGGGAGAGGGAGAGTGTACCTGCAAATGACAGTCCATCTCTGTCTGTCTGCAGAATGGCTTCACGCCGCTCCATATTGCCTGCAAGAAGAACCACATCCGTGTGATGGAGCTGCTGCTGAAGACAGGTGCCTCCATTGATGCCGTCACAGAGGTAGGTGGGCTGAGTCCATCCTCAGCTCTCTTGCTGCTGTCTGTACAGAGTGGGCAACATGGCAGGATGTGATGTCCCTGTTGCCTCTGCCAATCCCCGAGAACCTTTCTTGGTGCTCTTTGCAGCTCAGAACCTATTTAGCCTGGCAGTGTCTCCCCAAAGGGCAGGGAGATGCAGGGGAGGTAGCAGCTCTCTGTGTTTCCCCCACACTCATCTGCCAGGCTTCTGGAGCAGACTGGGGACTCAGATTTTGCCTTTGCTGAGACCTGCTTTGGGGGGGAAATGGATAGTAAGAGATATTGGTAAGGCCATCAGCTCCATCTTGGTTTCTGGCCCCTTTGTCTTCACAGTCTGGCCTGACCCCCCTGCATGTGGCTGCCTTCATGGGGCATCTGCCCATTGTCAAGACTCTGCTGCAGCGTGGAGCCTCTCCTAATGTGTCCAATGTGGTGAGTTCCACCCTGCCTGGGGCTTTGGGAGCCCAGCATGTTGGGATCCAGTGGGATGTGAGAACTGCCCAGGTCCTGCACCCCCTGTTCACCTGAGCAGTCCCTGGTGCCCTCTGCTTTGTGCTGGCAGGAGGAACGAGTTGGGGCCACACAAGATTGCAGGCACTGCTCTCCTCTGCTCAGAGCAGAGGAACGACTGCAGGAAGGCATCTTTCCTCCTTTGGCCTTACCACTTTATCTTGTCTTTGGTGCAGAAAGTGGAGACGCCCCTACACATGGCAGCCAGAGCTGGGCACACAGATGTGGCAAAGTACCTGCTGCAGAACAAAGCCAAAGCCAATGCCAAGGCCAAGGTAGGTACAAAGAACCTGTGTGATACTCAGCTCTGGGAACAGCTGGTGCTGGTTTCTTCACTCTCACTTGCCCAGAGCACAGCCTGCCAGGGGCTGTGCAACAGTGGGAGCAGGGCTGGGACTCTTTCGGCATGGGAAGAAGGGACTGCTCCAGGTCTGCCCAAACAGCTTCTTTACCACCCTCGCAGGATGACCAGACTCCTCTGCACTGTGCTGCACGCATCGGCCACACTGGTATGGTCAAACTGCTTTTGGAGAGCAATGCAAACCCCAATCTGGCCACCACAGCAGGGCACACGCCCCTGCACATCACTGCCAGAGAGGGGCACATGGACACAGCCCTGGCCTTGCTGGAGAAGGGAGCCTCACAGACCTGCATGACCAAGGTAGGCTGCTGAGTCCACTACTGCTGAAGGTGTCACCTGGCTGGGTCAGGGCTGAGCAGGCTGGTGGCACAGTGTCCCTGTAGCAGGAGGGGCAACCTCCTCCCATGCTGCAGCAGATGCCAGCACTCTCTTCATCTCTGCCACCCTCTGATGGGCTGCCTTTCTCCTCAGAAAGGATTTACCCCTCTCCACGTTGCAGCCAAGTATGGGAAGGTGGATGTGGCAGAGTTGCTGTTGGCACACAATGCTCACCCCAATGCAGCAGGGAAGGTGAGTGCTGCGTCTGCTGGAGGAGTGGTCTAGTATGGGGGCAGGCTCTGCCTCACCTGTCTATGCTCTCTTCCCCGCTGCAGAATGGCCTGACCCCGCTGCATGTGGCTGTGCACCACAACAACTTGGAGATTGTCAAGCTGCTGCTTCCCAAGGGGAGCTCCCCACACAACTCAGCCTGGGTAAGTGTGGTCTGGGTGTCCCTGGGGATGTGGGGAGGTGCTGTGTGTCCAGTACCTGCCAGTCTGGGGCCAGCACTGCCCCTCAACCCTGGCACTCAGAGAATGTACAAGGGACTGATCACGATCAGCCTCTCTCCATGCCTGCTGCTCATGCCTGCCTGTCCTCACACAACGTGGGGCAGGCAGCATGCCAGGTGGTGGTCCTGTTCCAGCAGATAGGCTGTGTCAGGGATGGTCCCTGCTGGCAGCATGGTGACTGCTGCGTGGGGAACCTGTTTCCATGGCAAGTCCTGCAGAGCAGCGCTGCAGTCTGGCAGTTTGGGAAACCACACACAAATGTTTGCATGCAGCTATGAAGCAGTGAGTCAGAAAACCCACGAGCTTGTGAGAGTTGCCCCTTTCTGCCTGAGCGTGGGGAGCATCTCCCCACAGAGCAGATCAGCAGTCGTCTTGCTCTCCATGTTGTTTGCAAAAGCTGCATCCTCAAAACAGCCAAGTGGCTGCTGGTGCCAACCCGCCCCATCTGGCACTCTCCTCTCCCCTCTGCAGGCTGCCGGCAGACATGCTGGGCAGGCACCGGGAGCAGCCGGTACCAGCGCCAGCGCCCTGTTGGTCTGCGTCACCAACAGCCTGCACGTCAACCTGGGCAGCGGCTGTCTGCCAGCTGCTCTGCTCCTGCAGCGTGGCAACAGAGGCAGGACTCAAAGCCCTGCAGTCTCTGCCTGAATATTAATGTTATGTCTTGGGAGTTTAGCTTCACACCTCAGCCAGGCACATTCCAGGATGTGTGTCTGCCCCAGCCTCTTGCAGCTTCCAGAGGCTGCATACTGCTGCAGAAATTCATGTGTGTTAAACTCCAGGACAGTCCATACCACTCAATTCTGAAGCAGGTAGTCTTTGAAACCCCCGTGCTGACTTGGTTGGAAGAGTGGGATTTGGCTTCAGCGTCAGGGCTGGTTGCTGGCAGGGAGATGGTGTGTGGGCATCCCCGAGCTCCGGAGACAATTAGGAAGGGCAGACCCGGCCTGCAGAGGCAGGGCGGCACCTCCTGTCCCTTCTGGTCTGCTTGGCAGGGCTGAGCGCTGCAATGAGCCTCTCTCCCCACAGAATGGGTACACCCCCCTGCACATTGCTGCCAAGCAGAACCAGATGGAGGTGGCCAGCAGCCTGCTGCAGTACGGGGCTTCTGCAAATGCTGAGTCTGTGCAGGGAGTCACTCCCCTGCACCTGGCTTCCCAGGAGGGGCATGCAGACATGGTGGCACTGCTTTTCTCCAAACAAGCCAATGGAAACCTAGGCAACAAGGTAAGTTGTCCCAGCACATCCTGCCAGGCTGGAGGCAAAAAAGCCAGCAGGGAGAACAGCAGTCTGGATGGTGGTCCAGGCCCCTGCGCCCCCCTGTGCTTGGGCAGCAGTACACTGGTCAACAGCACAGTGTCAGCCAGTTTGCCAGGCTGGAGACCTGACAGAGTCTCTTCTGGTGGAGCTGCAGTGACAGCAGTGCCACTGTGCTGAGACCTCCTCTCTTTGCAGAGTGGCCTGACTCCTCTCCATCTTGTGGCCCAAGAAGGGCATGTGCTGGTTGCTGATGTTCTAGTGAAACATGGAGTCACAGTGGATGCAATGACCAGGGTAAAATAGTGCATTGACCATGGCTGTGGTGAAAAACACGGGGGAACTACCTCTAGGCCTGCTCCAGGAGGAGCATTTCTTTTTTTTTGCCTTTGTGCAAGAGACTCCATTCTAGCAGACATCCTTACAATTTTGCCTGTGTCTTGGGGACTTTTCCTCCTCTTCCCCCCACTTCCCTGGAGGGGTGATATTTGCCTGCTCCCATAGCTCACCCCTGTACCTGCAGGTACAGCATGGTTGAAGTGAGCCCTCTGTCCTGGTCTTAGGCTTACAGGAAGCACCCACGTGTGTGCCTCATCCTTCATGCATGGGGGCTTGCTTGTGGGATGAGCATATCCAAACCACAAAGCAGTAAGCACTGTTGAGGACAGACTGAGACCTGATCTTGTCTTTCAGATGGGTTATACCCCACTGCATGTGGCCAGCCATTATGGGAACATCAAACTGGTGAAGTTTTTGCTGCAGCACCAAGCTGATGTCAATGCCAAGACTAAGGTACAGAGATATCCTGTGCTCCAAGGACCCTTCTACCCTGGGCCACAGCATGCATATTGATGGGGAAGGGACCTGTCCTCACGGTCCAGGCATGAAGCATGGTGTGTGAGGCCTGGGGGCATTTCTGGGGCAGCAGGCTCCCAGAACTGATGGCAGCATCCTCTGTCCTCCCCTGCAGCTGGGCTACACCCCCCTGCACCAAGCGGCACAGCAGGGCCACACAGACGTGGTGACACTGCTGCTGAAGCACGGTGCCTCTCCCAACGAGATCAGCACAGTGAGTACGATGCTTGCCCACACCTCCTCACCCTGGGCAAGCTCAGACAGCTGCCTGGGCTGCCCTGTGGCTGCTGCTGACCCAATCTTTCCTCCGTGCTCAGAATGGCACCACTCCCCTGGCCATTGCAAAGCGGCTTGGCTACATTTCTGTCACAGACGTGCTCAAGATTGTCACAGACGAAACCGACATCCCGGTGAGCCCCTGGGGTACTAGGACCAGGATGCTGTGGAGGAGGGCTGGGGCTGGGAGCAGCCTGGGAAAGGTCTGCAGCTGGATGCCTAGCCCAGCTGTAAGAAGGTTGCTGCAGATAGCTGTGCAGCAAAGTGTTGGCCTGCTCTGACTTCGCTCTGCTCCCACAGTCAGTTGGTGACAAGCACCGCATGAGCTTCCCAGAGACTGTGGACGAGATTCTGGACGTATCAGAGGATGAAGGTGAGGGGTGGGAGTTGGGTCACACCATCCCAGAGATCTGCTGGCTGGGTCAGTGTGGCAGGCAGCAGTCACAGGGATGGGCCTGGTGTTCCTGCTGGTACAGGGACACTCTCAGGGTGGGGGAGCTCTGTGGGCCCTACAGTGGTCTTGCAGAGAGGACAAGGGGAGCCCACCACACTCCTGGGGTAGCACCTCCTGGCTTGGGTGCTTCCCTGCACTATGCAGGAGGGATAGGTCTGGACACTTCTGTGATCCCATGCCCCAGGGACAGTGTGCAGGGAGCCCTTGGGCATGCAGAGCCCCCACTGTACCCTTGCTGGAGGTTACCAGCTCCCAGCCCAGCTGCAGCTGGTCTGATCCTGAGCCCTCCCAACACGACCTCACTTTTGCCTCTTCTTACTTTGCAGGCACTGCTCATGTCACAGTAATGGGTATGAAATGTGTCCCCCTGCCCCAGCTCAATGGCCCATTTCACCCATGGCCACTAACCATCCGCACGCCATGTCCATCTGCTGAGCCTTGCTGCTGGGCTGGTGCTCTCCAGCCCCACCATCCTTCCCTGCCAATCCATGTCCGTGCTGCTTGCTATGGTGTGACTGCATGAATGGGCATCCTCCCACTCAGGAGGACCCTGACTCCCTTGTCAGACCCAGGCCCTGTCCCTGACAGGTGGAGGAACCTGGTACTGTGACAAACTCTGGTGCCCCTCCACAACTGCCCATGCCATCCTGGCCAGAGCAGGGACTAACCTGAGAGCTCAAGGGTCTGTGCTGCTGTGGTTCCCTCCCCATCTCTGGGGCACTCTCTCTGCTTTGGGAGGTGCTGGACACCCTCCCACAGGGCACTGGACAGAGCCAAACCCTGATGAGCTAGTTAGCAGGTATTAGTGGGGCCAGTGGTCAGCACTGGTTCTGTGCCTCCAGTGGGCGTGTAGTGTTAGAGCAGCCTCCTGCACCTCCAGCCATGCCTATGTCCCTGTCCCAGGTATCAAAGTGTAAGGTGTCCCCTGCAGCCTCTGTGCTGTATTTGTTACTGTGAGAAAGAGGTTAGAGAGCAGCGGAATCTCCCGATGGCTCCCACAGCTCCTGTCCCAATGGCCCGCAGCATGGGCCTTGCCCTGCCAGCAGACCCACTCTGGCAGACAACAAAGCTCCCCCGTGTCTGGCTGAGACCCAGGGGGCAAATGTGTGTGTCAAGAAGTGGGAGCAGGTATGGGCCCTGGCTCCAGCCCTGATGAGGGACAGCATCAAGGGCTGGATATCTGTGCTCTCTTGTCCATCTGCCTCTGCATGCTGAGCCAACTCTTGGTTTCAGAGGAGGAGCTGATTGCACCTAAGCCCAAGACACCTGATCTCAGAGACCAGGAAGGCAAGAGGGAGATACTGGAGTTCATGACCACAACGACACTGGAGCAAATGTAAGAGACACTGTATGGTGGGAAGGGAGCAGGTACAGGGTACAGGGCCAGCCTTGTGCTGGGCTGGGCTGCCTATGGGGCACCTACAGCTCCAGGTAGGGAACAGATCACTGAGCCCTCACTGGCTGGCATGGCAGGCAAAGCAGGTCAGCGCTGTTCCTGCACCAGGGCATGGGACTGCTGCTTAGATTGCTTTTGTCCAGCGGCCCCAGGACTCTGTGGGGATGGGCAGGGACTGAGGGACCCAGGCCTAACGCTTCTGTGGCTGTCACTGCCCTCTCCTGCCAGAGCGGAGTCTCCAGCTGTCCTGCCGGTTCCCTGCATCCCACCTGAAACTGTGGTGACCAGAGCTGAGGAGACTGAGCAGGTAGGACCTGTGGAGACAGAAGCTGAGCAAGTCAGCCGGCTGCATGCACCCTCAGTGTCCCCACAGGAGGTGAGCATGAGATACAGCCTGCCTGCCACAGTCTCCCCCAGGCACTCCCTGCTGGGGCAGCTCCCCCATCATCACAGAGCCTGAGTGTGGGATGGGCAGTGGTCGTTGACCTGATGGTACAGAACTGTCCAGGGAGGATTGTGCAAGGGTGGGCAGGCTCAACACCCCCAGATAGGACCCTTTGCCTAAGGGGTCTCTTCCCTCCCTTACACAGCCCTCCAAGGAGTTTGACGAGGACTCCCTGATCCCCAGCAGCCCTGCCACTGAGACCTCGGATAATATCAGTCCAGTGGCCAGCCCCGTGCACACAGGGTGAGTGCCCAGCCTGTGCAGCATGTGCAGGCTCTGCATGATCCAGCTGCAAGATGCCCACCTGCCTATGCCTCTGTCCACTCCAGGTTCCTGGTGAGCTTCATGGTGGATGCCCGTGGTGGCTCCATGCGGGGCAGCCGGCACCACGGTCTGCGTGTGGTCATCCCGCCCCGTGCCTGTGCTGCACCAACGCGCATTACCTGCCGCCTGGTGAAGCCCCAAAAGCTATCTGCACCCCCACCACTGGCTGAGGAGGAGGGTCTGGGCAGTCGGATCATTGCCCTGGGGCCTGCTGGTGCCCAGTTCCTCAGGTGAGCACAGCTGAGAAAAGAGCAGATTGGGCTGCCCACACCAGATTCATCCCTCAGGACTGGGAACAGATCTGGGTTCCTCTGGAGTCTTTACCATCTGGGGTGAGATCTCTGCCCATCTCTGCTTCTTGAGGTTGGCAGAGGAGAGATCCCACCTCTTGTTGGGCACAGCATGTTTCTGGGGTGGGTCATTCAAGCATAACAGAACAGTGGCAGAAGAGCCCTGACCAGCCCCATCCCACCAGGAGCAGAGCCCTCTTTCCGAGAGAGAGGGAGGTCAGCAGTCCTTACCCCAGTGGCTGCACAGCATGGGCAGGCACTCTACCCAGGGCCACCTTGCTGCCTGTGTGTGCTTGTGGCAGCTTGTGGGTACCAGTGGCCTTCCTCTGCTGTCTGCAGCCCTGTCATTGTGGAGATTCCACACTTTGCCTCGTATGGACGTGGAGACCGTGAGCTGGTAGTGTTGCGCAGTGAGAACGGCTCTGTCTGGAAGGAGCACCGCAACCGCTATGAGGAGAGCTACATGGACCAGCTGCTCAATGGCATGGATGAGGGTGAGTGTGCCAGGAAGGCAGGGGCGTCACACCGCACAGCTCCCTGCAGGCAGGGCTGCGGTGGCCTGGGTGCTGGGATAGGGCTGAGTGGAGTGGTCAGTGCCAGTGTCAGTTCTGAGTGACAGCCACAGGCTTGGTGTGTGAGCACTGATGGCTATGCTGCCCTTGCAGAGCTGGAGAGCCAGGAGGAGCTGGATAAGAAGAGGGTCTGCCGCATCATCACCACCGACTTCCCTCTCTACTTTGTGGTCATGTCCCGGATCTGCCAGGACTGTGATATGATTGGCCCTGAGGGAGGGTGTTTGAAAAGCACACTGGTGCCCATGGTACAGGCCACCTTCCCAGACACCGCTGTCACCAAGAGAGTGAGGCTGGCCCTGCAGGTGAGCCCCAGAGAACCTGGTCTGGGGCCCAGACATGCTTCTGCAATCAAGGGTGGGCAGCAAGGCCCCAGCCTGGGGGAAAACCCATCCCTGATGCCTGTCCTTTTGCTACCCACAGGCACAGCCTGTGCCTGATGAGTTGGTGACTAAGCTGCTGGGGAACCAAGCAACCTTCAGCCCCATTGTCACGGTGGAGCCACGACGGAGGAAGTTCCACCGCCCCATTGGCCTCCGTATCCCACTGCCACCATCCTGGAAGGACAATCCCCGAGACAGTGGTGAGGGTGACACCACCAGCCTACGTCTGCTCTGCAGTGTGATCGGTGAGGCTATGAGCATGCTCTCCATGGGCCCGGGCTGGGCTACCTCAGGGGGATGCAACTCAAGGGAGCTCAGGAAAGGGCACAGCAGTGGAGAGGGCCAATGCCGAGGGGATGCAGACACCAGGCTTACGGAAAGACTGTATGCTCACCCTTGCTTTCTGCTGCAGGAGGGACGGCCCAAGCCCAGTGGGAAGACATAACAGGCACCACAAAGTTGGTCTATGAAAATGAGTGTGCTAACTTTACCACAAATGTGTCTGCCAGGTGAGTCCCGGGCAAACCTGTGCCCATCTGGGGACATTGGGTGCTCCTCGGGCCTTGGTACAACCTTTGCCAGGAGAAGTCCCTTACCCCTGTGCTCATTATGGTGCTGTCCCATTCCTACATGCAGGGCAGTTTCTTCCAGCCTTGAGACCCCCATGCTGCCTGAGCATGCATCAGGAAACACTCATGATAACTGGGTGTGCAGAAGGAAGGGGGCCATTATTTGTACTTGGGTGGGTCCCCGTCACAGATGGGGCTACACCTGCATCCAAGACTCCTGGGGCTTCCTCTGCAGTCCAGTTGACTGTTGGGAGGGATGGGGGCAGTTCCCTGGTGCCATGGCCCAGCAGCACCCCGACCCAGATCTCCCACAGGTTCTGGCTGGCCGACTGCCCACGCACAGCCGAGGCCGTGCACTTTGCCACCATACTGTACAAGGAGTTGACAGCTGTGCCCTACATGGCCAAATTCGTGGTGTTTGCCAAGATGAATGATGCACGAGAAGGCCGGCTGCGCTGCTACTGCATGACTGATGACAAGGTTGACAAGACTTTAGAGCAGCATGAAAACTTCACTGAGGTGGCCCGCAGCAGGGACATTGAGGTTTGTCCCCAGCAGCACATATGGAGGGCAGCAGGGAGAGGGATGACAAAGTGAGGGGAGACTGATGTCAGTTGAAGGGCCTGGCCCTGGCCTGGCCTTGGCCCTGGCCCTGGCCCTGTCCAGGAGCAGGAGAAGAGCTCTACACAGGGTCTGAGCATGTTTTCTGCTTCCTGCCAGGTGGTAGAGGGGATGCCTTTGCATGTCGAGCTTTCAGGGAACCTGGTGCCTGTCAAGAAGGCCACTCAGCCCCGCACCTTCCTCTTCCAGTCCTTCCGGGAGAACCGTCTTGTCATCCCCATCAAGGTAATGTCAGGGTGCAGGACTGGGCAAGCAGTTAGGGCCCTTGGCTTGTGCCAGGCCACCTAACTGGGCTCTGGCACTCAGGTCCGGGACAGCAGCCGGGAAGCCAGTGGCTCCCTGTCTTTCTTGCGCAAGGCCATGAAATACGAGGACCTCCAGCATGTGCTCTGCCACCTGAACATCAGCATACCACCCTGCACCAAGGTCAGTGTCAGGTCTTTGGCACTCTGGTAGGGGGCAGTGAGGGTCCATCCCTGCCCCAAGTGCAGGGGACAGCCCTCGCTGTCAGCTTTTCCTCCTCAGCTGCTCCATCTGGCCATGTCATGCCACTCTCGAGCTGGAGGAGAAGCATTTGTGTCAGGGCAGAGCTGCTGCCCTGTTTTCAAGCTGTTGACCACTTAGTTTGTCACCACTTTCACAGGGAAGCGGCAGTGATGAGCGGAAGAGGACACTGACGCCATTGTCTCTGCGGGAGCGATACAGCATTCTAAGTGAGACCAGTTTTGGTATGCAGCCTGCTGGGACCATTCCAGCCCACTCACCACCTGCAGTTGGGGTCCTGAGGTGGTGGAAAGGCCAGGCTGATCCTATCATAGTTGCACTCAGAGCAACTTCTCTTTCCCTAAGGCTCTCCTTGGTCCTGCCTGCAGGGCAGTGCTGTGCCTACGGGTCTGCATGACCTCCACAGCCAGCACCCCATTCCCCTCGTCACGCTGGTGGCCCTGCACAGCTGTAGCTCTGACTCCCTTTTCTCCTCCAGGCTCTCTGAGCAGCACGGACAAGGCAGACCAGAAGATGGTTGACATAGCAGAACAGCTGGGCCTCAGTTGGGCCGGTGAGTCCACACCTGACAGCTCTGAGGGTGCACAACACTCCTCAGAGAGCTGACGCTTAAGGAGGCTGGAAGTGTGCTGCCAGGTGTAGTGACTGCTTTGCACTGCGCCCCTGCTGTGAGCATTCTGGGGCACTGAAGTGAACCTTCCTGTGGCTGTGCACATGTTCACATGCACGGGTACCAGGCTAGGTATGAGTTATGAGTTGTACATATTGCTGCTGTTTGTTGCAGCCACACACCCAACAGCAGAGAGACCCTACTGCACTGGTCACAGCCAGCCTGAGCTGGGGGGCTTCAAACTCTGCCCCATCCCAGCTCCTGCTTCTGCATGTTCTGCTGTGTTCAGTTGTATGTAACAGAGGGTCTCTGCACTGGGCCTGGCTGAGCCCTTCCCAATGTCCCTAGCCTTGTGGTGGGCACCAGAGGATGTGATACTGATGTGTTTTCCCCAGAGCTGGCACGTGAGCTGCAGTTTGGGGTGGATGACATCAACAGGATACGTGTGGAGAACCCCAACTCCCTTCTGGAGCAGAGCATAGCCTTACTCAACCTCTGGGTCAGCCGCGAGGGCAAGAGTGTCAAGAGTGAGTAGTTGTGGTGCCCTTTTCCAGGCACGGAGGTGGCAGGGCTGGCTGTGCAGAGCAGTGTGTGCATCCTCAGGGATTGCTGGCTGGCTTTACAGTGGTGGTTCATGCATACCTGCCCTCCCTGCCCACCTGCAAGGTGTCTGGGGCATGTGTCCTGTTTGCTGACACCAGGTTCCCTCTGCAGTTGAGAACCTGTACACGGCACTGAGGAACATCGACCGCAGCGAGATTGTCAACATGCTGGAGGGCTCCAGTCGGCCGAGCCGCAGCCTGAAGGGAAGCTGGCGCTACACGGACAGAGACTACTCCCTTTCACCATCCCAGATGAATGGTGAGCCCCAGCTTCCAGCAGGGACTGCAGAGAGGTTGGGGCTGGTGTCTTGCCTGACCAGGTTGCACCCACTGAGAAGTCAGTGGGCACAAGGCATTGCTGACAGATGGGGCCTCTTCACTGGGGCTTACGCTGCAGAAAGCTTGGCTCTGCCATAGTGCTTTCTCAGAAACTCTCCAGGTGGGGTTGACATGCGTTCCTTATCCCAGTGTGCCAGTGAGAGGTGCCTCTGGCTGTGCAAGCTGAGCAGTGGCCAGGTAGCTCATGGAGTCCTGGCTATCCAGCTGTGGTGGTGTGCCTGGGTTGGGTCCCAGGCAGAGTGTGCCTGGGTGTGGGGATACAGCCACAGTCAGCTGTGGCATACACCGTTGGGGAGCCGGCACACCAGACAGGGGCAGGGCTTTGTGCTGCTACAGCCCTGCACTGTGGCTCTGCCCCTGCAGTGCTGGCTCATTGCTCTCTCCCTCTCTGTCTCTCCCCTTGTTCTGTTCTCTCAAACATGCCACCTAGTGCTGCCAGGTGCGGGCACTCCTGTGGGTCACTTCTTTTCACCTTTCTCCTCTGAGCTCATCCTGGCCTCTCCTTCTCTCATCTTCCTCCACTGCCTGTCTCCACTGTCTCCACCTCAGCTGAGCCCTCTCCAGGAGCCACATCCTGCTCCAGCGACTGCATGTCATCAGGGACTGCCCCTCTTACAGCCGTCATGCTTGCAGGCAGCCATCCCAGGCCTTCTCCTCCTGCACAGGCCCACGCTCCTTCCCTTGCTGGCACTGCACTGCATGTCCCTGGCCAGGCACCTGCCCATGGGTGAGGTGCCCTTTCTGTGTCAAAAGTCCCAGCTATACCCTGTGCCTTGACTGTGGCTGGCATTCCCTGGCTGCTGGGGGAGCAGAATAGGTTCACTGCTGATCTCCAGGGGTGAAAAAATGGCTCAGAGCTGAAAAAGGCTAAACAAAGCCACCTGCTTGAGTGGGAGTGCCTGGCTTTGTTGTAGTCCATGTGGATGTGCCTGAGCTGTACACATGGCCCTGGGTGATGAGACATAACAACAGCTTGTAGCCCTGGAGGCACCAACAGGGTTGTAAGGCCATGGCGGCCTCCTGCAGCGCCTTGGGGTTGCATGACATGTACTGGGGCCATCCTTCTCTGCTCATGGTACTTCAACCTGCTCCTCTGTGCTGTGGAGCGTTTGGCTTTGAGAGTTGGTGTCTGCCAGACTTGGCTACCTGAACTCCAGGCTAACTGCCAGCCAGATGATGTGGGATGGGGGCTGTGGGCAGGGACCAGGGGTCTGATGGAGCAGGGTAGCAAAGAGGCACTGTGTCCTGCTATGTGGATGGAGCATCGTGTGAACACCAGACCAGTCCCCCTCATGGGGAGGAGGCAGCCCCAGGACCTGCCCAAACCAGCCCCAGAATTTGAAGGGAGGCATGGCAGCATTTGCAGGGACCATGTGAAGGCAGCCGCTGCTGTGAGCACAGCCCTGCTCAGCCTGGCCACAGGGGGCTGTGGCATGACCATTGCTGTCCTTGGGACAGGCATCCTCCCAGAGGCTGTTTCCCATTTGCCCTACTATGCTTGTGCGTGCGTGAGACGGCTGCTGGAGATGATGCCTCTGTCTGCCCATATAGGTTACGCTTCGCTGCAGGACGAGCTGCTGTCCCCCGCCTCCCTGCATTACACACTGCCATCCCCGCTGCGTGCAGACCAGTACTGGAATGAGGTGGCCATCATGGATGCTATCCCCATGGCTGCCACTGAGCAGGATGCCCTGATGGAGATGTCCGACATGCAGGTGTGGTCCTCGGGGCTCACCCCCTCGCTGGTGACTGCTGAGGACTCCTCTCTGGAGTGCAGCAAGGCCGAGGACTCGGACGCCACAAGTGAAGGCCGGTTCCCAGGGCAACTTCTAGCAGATGCTCATGGCCCAGACCACATGGGCTCTATGGACCTGGTTGAGGATGACACAGTGGACTCAGATGCCATGAATGGCCTGATTGACCTTCTAGAGCAGGAGGAGGGGCAGAGGCCAGAGGGGAAGATGCCATCTGGTGATCATCAACCAGGGACTGGGGAGCAGGACCCGGAGAGTGAAGTCTCTTTTGTTTCAGTTCAGCAGAAGGTGCAAGCCAGGATCATGACATCACCTACCTTTAGCCATGCTATGGAGAAGAGTTCAGACAGGTACTGCAGACTGGGGCACCAGGGTGACCATGGTAGGGGAGCACAACTGCTTTGCCAGCTACTGCCCCGTGCTGGGCCAGCTGCAATAACCTCCCTGCTTTGCTTGCTTCTCTGCTGGTCTCCAGCTCTGGAGCCCAGGCATTTGTGGCACACAGAGCAATGATTGGGCCAAGTGCCTCACGCCTTTCTGGCAATGCGCTGGAGGGGTCCTTGCAGAACACCTGGGAGGGAACCCAGTCAGACAGACAGGCCCTGCATGCAGGTTGTGCTTACCAGAGCTATCCCTAAGCTGGGCTGCCTCCTCCTGCATTCCCAGTGGCACTTGGCCCATGAGGTCGCTGGCAGTGCCCAGCAATGCTCCACAACCTTAGACCACATTAGAGCTGTGGAGACCACACTAGACCATTAGAGCACAACATGCTCTTGCCTCAGACCCTGGCAGCCAAGTCATGAGGCTGTGGGGTGGGCAGGGAGCATGGCATGGAGGTGGCCTGTGCCTTTTGTGCATCTGTGTGTTTTGTGCTGCTTCCGCTGGGTGCCCAGCAGCACCATGAGCTGGGGAGCCAGCGCCTGGTGGGGTGCAGGCTGTGCCAGTGTGCCTGCCGGAGCTCGGCTAGTGCTCAGGGTGCAGCACTCCATGGCCAAGCTGACTGCCTCTCTCTCTCTGTCTCTCTCTCCCTATCCCTGTCCCTCTCCGGTGCCCAGGCTGAGGGACTGGAATGCAGAAGGCTCCTTTATCTCCTGCCTACAGGACCTGACAGCGGGCTCCTGGCAGGAGGGGGTCACCCGAAGGCTGCTCCCAACGCACACCACAGCCTCTGGGGCACAGGGCCAAGAGCAAGAGCAGGTCCTGGTGCCAGCCGTGGAGCTGATGCGGATCAGCTCTGCAGAGGACAGCGACTGGCAGCCTCAGCACCCCACAGGCGGCTGGCAGAAGGAGGCCGACAGCCGCTTCTTTGGGCAGGTGAGGGTAGGAGCAGGGGACTTGGCCCTGCAGGAAGTGGAGACCCTATGGACAGCCTCTTCTGGAGCCTGCTGCAAAGCCAGTCAGGCAGACCTGGTGCTAGCTCCTCAAGTCCCCTGGCACACTTCATGCCCCTGGGGGTGCCTCTCAGCCCAGAATAGCCTGCTGTGCTTGACACCTGAGCTCTTGCTCTCCAGTTATAACCCAGCCACCTTCCCAGACTGCTTCCTTATTGAGTATCTGCCCTGGCTGCCAGCCCAACAGCCTTCTGGAGCCAGAAATAGAGCTGGTCCAGAGGCTAGGCTAGGTGGTGGGCTTGATGCCACGGTCACACAGAGCTAGCAGGTACAAGGGGAGGGCAAGCACCTTTCCCCAGCCAGGGTGCACACAGCCATCCAGGCAGCACGGCCACGCTTGGAGGTGGTTGCTCAGCTCTGCCTTTTGCGTTACCTGAGTCACGTGTGATTCCAATGACACCCCAAAGCCCTGGCTTTTGCCCAGGGCTTCATTTGTCCTGTGATGAAGGACTGCACGCTGCCCTCCCACCGTAGTCAGGAGGACAGGCTGTTGGGCAAGCTGACAGAGACGAGGGGCCGAGCTGCCCTGGTTACTGCCTGGCCACATGACTGTGAGAGAAGCTGTGACTGCAAAGGACGCCGCAGCTGCCCGCTCCCTTCTCGCCGCCCACAGGCAGCGGAGCTGCGGCATCTCAGGTTACAGCAGCTCCCGCAGAGCCGGGGCACGGCGTGGGCAGCCTGCGGACACGCGGGGCCCGTCCCCGCCGGACAGCGTGGCCGAGCCCTCACCCGCGGGCACACGTGCAGGCGGAGCAGGATGTGGGGTCTCCTGGCCCAGCTGCTGATCGCTCTGGTGCTTCTGGCCTTCTTCCTGGTCAGCTGCCAGAACGTCATGCACATCGTCAGGGGCTCCGTCCGCTTCCTGCTCAAACACGCCCACCGTGAGCTGGACAAGGAGCTCGGGGAGAGCCAGGGGCTGGCGGATGACGAGGAGGCTCTCTCGGCCAGAGTCGTCCGCCGGCGCGTCCTGGTGAAGGTAACGAGTGGGGAGCTGAGACCAGCCCCAGGGCAGATGCAGAGGAAAGGAGTGAAGGATCAGGGCAGGGTGGGAGACAGAGGCTGTGGGTTGCATGTCAGATGTACTGTTCTACCTGCAAAAGAACTCCCCTCACTGCCCTGAAATGCCCTGATCACCCTCCTGTTCCTGCAGGGGAATGAAGCCTTTCATCTCCCCGGAGAGCAGGTGACTGAGGAGCAGTTCACAGATGATCAAGGCAATATAATCACCAAGAAGGTGAGTGATCAGGGGCAGGATATGAGTAAGGGCATGCCGCAGTCTTTCTCTTCTCCCCTCCATCCAGCTGCCCTATTCCTCCCTGTAGCCCAGGGGCCCATGTAGGGCATTCACGTCCCACTGTCTTCGGTTACAGTCACGGCACTTCTCCAGCTCATGGGACAGAGGCTGCACACCACGTGCAGTTTAGGACCAGACTGGGTGAGGAGGGAGGCATGCTGCCCTGGGGCTAGCTGTGACACCTGGCTGTGTGGGTCTCCGCAGATTGTCCGGAAGGTGGTGCGTCAGCTGGGCCCTGGTGACATGGGTGACAGGCAGGAACAGGAGGAGCTGATTCTGGAGGGCTCCCTGCAGGAGCCCCAAGACCTGGAGGCTGAGGATGATCACTTCATGAAATACTCCATCTTGCACCGGGATGGTCTGGGTGCCAAGGTACAGTGTGGCTCATAGCCCTGCCTTGCAGGCAGTCTGCCTAGGCCAGCACCACTTCTGCAGGACTCTCAGGCTCTGGGACAATGTCTCCCTCTGTCCTTTCTTCTGCCTCGCTCTCCCCTCCTGTTTGCCCTCTAAGACTTCCAGGGGCAAATCTTGCCCACTGCACGAGGCTTCTTTCTTGGTGTCTTCTGCCAACTGACTCTGCTTTTCCCTCTCCTGTCCTCTTCTCTATGTCTGTCTGTTCACCTGTGTGATGTCCTGCTTCCTGCCCCTGTGGCTTCCTCAGGAGGAGGTGCGAGTGCGTGTCCCGAAACCAGAGGTCTCTGGGGGCAGGATGGGGGCTCAGATAGTGAAACGAGCCAGCCTGAAAAGGGGGAAGCAGTGACCGCTCAAATGGCCTCTTTTGAGGTAACCCTACCTTTGCTCTTCTTCTGTCCCGGCTCCCCATGCTGCTGCTGCACTGAGCTGCTGGTCATGCGCATTCTCCTGGGGAAAGTGTAATGGGGCTGTGCCCCGCTCTCAGCCTGCAGAGAAGGGTTGCTGTGCTGCAGCAAAATGCTGAGGATGGGTAGTGGTGTGCCCCTGCTGATAACCTGCTCCTGGGTGCCGTGGGCACTGGGTGTCCTGCTCTGCAGCCATGCTCCAGACACCTGTGTGCACATCACCCCAGTGAAGTCACAAGGCCAGGGGTTGCTACTGCAGTGACAGCATCCTGGGTGCTCAGGGTGATGGTCCCCCATGACAGGGCCACAGAGTTGTTACTCCTGGTTATGCTGGGCTACAGCAGAGTTATGGTTTTTGCCCAAAGCTGCTCCAGGGATTGGATTGCATTTGCATGGGGTCTGAGCAGAACTACCTCCTTCATGCATGAGCACTAACTGTGCAGCCTGGTGGCAGATGGGACCAGCCTTTAGAGCTGGTGCCTCAGTATCCCCTTCCTAAGGGGTGCAGCTGGGCACTAGCAGAGCTGTGGGTCAGATGAAGGGTGTCCCAGTTCCATGGGGCCATGGCCTCCTGCCTCTGCTCACAGCACTGTTCTGAGAGATGCAACAGCTGCCTCTGCCAGCCACAGAGAGGATGGCAGTGAGGTCTGTTGAAGCCAGAATGGAGATGCAGGTGGGGTGCTGCCGGTGGATGTCAGGGCAGTAGGGATACAGGAGTGGCAGGTGCAGGAACATGACACTTGTAGGGACTGATGACAGGACACCTGCCTTTGACCTAGGACATTTCTTCCATTGATCCCCACTGAGCTCAGAATCACCCCTTGAATCTTGTGCATTCCCTGGTCTCCCTGCCTTCCCTGTGGAGTGGGACTAAACCAGGTTGAAGGCACAGTGCTTGGCACAGCACACTTGGGCCCAGCTGCATTATTTTTCTCTGCACACTCCCTGCTGGGCTGGCAGTGCAGCACTGGGGGAAAGTGTTGCATGTGTGCTCCCCAGCTGCCCAGCACTGCCTGACCCTGGTGGGAGGCTGCTGAGCAGGGGCAGTTGGTCCTTTGGCCTCTGCTGTACATGCATGACTGTCTCTCCTCCCTCTCCCTCCTCTCTCCACTCTGTTAGTGAGCTCTCTGTGGCTGTGTGACAGTCAAGAGGCTAATGCTTGTGGCCACATGTTCATGCAGACTCTGTCCTCATTCCCTCTGCCTGCCCCACTACTCAGACAGTCCCTGGCTCTGCCTCTCTCTGGGGCACTGCTCCTGTTGCTTTGCTTTTGCAGTTTTCCATCATGAAAGTGGCCCAGGGTGTGCACTGGAGAAGTATGGGGTCTTCCTCACTGCTGGGAGAGTGGAGTTCAGTCAGTCACCCTAGCTGAGGTTGGGGGCTCAGGGCTGGACTCCTCCATCCTAGAACCTAGAGCAGCCCTCCCAGCTGCTTGCCAGGGCCACATTGCTGTTGGGGCAGCTCAGCCCCTGCTTGTTGCTCTGCACAGCTGGGGCAGCACCATCAATATCATCTATGTCATTGCTCCTAGTTCCAGGCAGGCCACTTACTGGTGCTCTGTCACTGTCTCTCTGACACCCCCTAAGACTTGTGGTTGCTGGGCAGAATTGGTGCATGTGGGACAAGCACAGTGTACAGAGGGGTCTTCCCAGCCACGTACCTGGCTGGCCCCCCGGCCGCATCTATTTATCCTGGATGTGCCACCATGAATGCCCAGTAACTCCATTTCTGTGTCTCTCTGTGTCTCTCCAGGATCACACCTCAACACCAAACCACTGAAGTTCACACACGTTCTGACACATACCTGAGAAGAGAGGAGAGGAGAGGAGACCAGAGAGTGGAGGGGAGCAGGGCTGGCTGTACATGTTTCTATAGGCTAATGGCATGATTTCTGTATGAGACATACTTACCGTCCTATCCGCATGACTGACTGACTGCAAGACGCATGAGCTACAGTACTTCAAACTGACAAGGGGCCTCCGTCCCTGCCCTGCTGCTGCTAGGAGCCCAGAGACAGCAGCACACACCAGGGACATACTCTCAGCTCCTTTGGGAGACAAGAGCTGGAGTAGAAGAAAATGAGAGGGAAAGATATTCCACCCCCACGCGATGGCGTGTGTAGATGCATCCCCAAGTCCATGCTCCAGCTGCAGGAGGAAAACTGGGACAGCATGGTGCTGCTCACCACGGAAGGAGAAGTGCTTGCCCCCACCCACCAATGCCTGTGCTGCCTCTGCTGGACTTGCTTCTCATCCCTCTCTGTGAGTGTTGGGTTTTGGGGAGGGCAGCAGTGGCCAGAGGGTGTGAGGGGAGGCTGCAGGGAGCGCAGCTGCCCTGGGTAGAGGGACTGGTGCAGGGCTGCCCTTCCTCTCCCCAGCACACGCAAAGTCTCCCTCCAGGGCAGAGCTCTGGGCTGAGCACTGAGCTCGTTGCTTATGTTGAAAGTGTAAACTGTACAGCAATCAGCCTTGTGTATATGAACCAATAAATACTATGCAAACCCCTAGGGACACTCTAGCAGTATGTACAAAGCACTAATAGCTCTGCTCTCAAATACCTCTTCAGGCTGCAGGACAGGCAAAGCCTTTGGAGTATGTGAGCAGCTCTGGTGAGTGGAGCAGGAAGGCTATAGGAGTGAGAAGGCAGCAGCCAGCCCCTGCCCCGCACCCCTCTGCTTGAGCCTGGCCCCTTCCTGGCCTGAAGAGGGGGGCCTAGAGGTGCAGTCCCATGGGTCTGCCCATGGTCCAGCCCCAGTTTGTGTTGGCTCCAGCTGGGTTGAAGCTGTAAGCCTGTGCTGAGGTGCTTGGGGCCCAGGGAGGATGAGCAGTGAGACAGAGCAGGGGATGCTTGTGCCACGCATGGGGTTGTGCCTAGCTCTACTCAGCACAATATCTGCTCAGGAGATGAGCCAGGAGCTAGCAAGAGCCAACAGCCGTGCAATATGCACCCCAGGCAAGGGCTTTGCAGGGACTGTGGCCTCCCTGCAAGGGAGGATATAGCACTGGATACTGACCCTCCCCAGACCAATCCCAGAGACATGGGGGCTGCTGCCCTGGTAGCTGCATTTTCTCCAGGTGGAGTGTGCTGTGGCAGCAGCCTGAGCCCGGCAGTCACCCTGAGGGCTGGGGCAGGCCCAGCTAGCTGCTCTAGCAGAAGAGCAGCACTGGGCAGGGCTGCCCAGGCAGCTCAAATGTGGGCAGTAGATTGAACCTGACTTGTAATACTTGACTCCAGGAGTGCAGGGTGCAGGTAGTGGCACTTGGTCGCAGGTCCCCAACCCTGTCCTTTACCTAACTGATGTGGAAACCTGGCCTTTGTAGCACAGTGATATGGGAACCCCCTGCTCTTTCTCCTGGAGGTGGCCATGGACCTGCTTTGCAGTCTGAGTTTGTTCTCTGTGGCCAGGTGCAGAACAAGCCCACCTCCAGCTTCGGGCCATGCGATTGTGGCCTTGGCAGGGCAGCCCTGCCTTGCAGTGGGTGTTCATCTGCTGGGAGAGCCCCTGGCTGCCCTGCATCCAAGAAGAAGCCTTGCTGCAGCAAAGCAACTGACCCAGCTTAGCTTTGGAGAGCAAAGCAGTCCCTTCCCCACCCCAAAGTTGAGCCATATAGGCAAAGACTCTCCATCCATCATCCTTGCTGCGTACAATAACCTCCCTAGACCCACTGCAACAGCTGACTCTGTAGCATCACCCTAGAGTTGTGTGTGGGTCTAGTGCTTTGGCCTTGTGTATGCTGTAGGGAATGTGCTGTGCTGCAACCGTGCCAGGCACCTGCAGTGACATTGCTTCGCGCTCAGATTGCTTGTAGGGCTGGTAGGGGGAGGCTGCACCCAACATTGAGCCTAGAGAATGCTGCAGTCTGCACACTAGAAGCTTTTTAGAAGTTTTAAAAATTACTTTTATTTTCTTTTTTTAATTGTTATGGAAACAAGCCTTTTGGATCTCCCTGTCTTAGGCCCTGATGTATAGATCATTTCCCTGTACACCAGCTATCGGAATATGAATTAATAAATAAACCAACACAAACCGTGTCTTGTCTCTGCTTTTCCGAAGGTGCGGGAAGATGGAGACCACGGGGGCGGGTCCCCTCTGCCCGTACCCTATTGCCGCGAGGGCGGGGGCGGCCGTGGGAGTGGCGGCTGCTTGTGCTCTGCCGTTCGTGGGGGAGTGGAAGGGAACAGGAAGGTGCGCAGCCCCGAGCGGCTGCGGCGGCCTCTCCCAGGGCGGGCGAGGGGGGAAGCGGCCATGCAGCCGGTGCTACCGGCGCCCGCACCGCTGCGAGGGGTGTCCCGGGGCAGCGGCGCTGCTGAGTCCCCGCCCGAGAGGCC
>VZRZ01004637.1:218973-231303 GCA_013398175.1 Climacteris rufus | reverse complement strand
TCCCGTCCCCTCCCGTCCCGTCCCGTCCCATCCCATCCCATCCCCTCCCGTCCCGTCCCGTCCCGCCGCCGCCGCCGCCGCCGCCGGTGTTCAAAGCGCAATTTGTCTGGGCCGGACCAATCGCGCGCCGTCCCCGAGGCGCAGCCAATGGCGGCCGAGGCCGCAGCGCCCCGGCCAATGGGAGCGCGTTATTCTAATGGGCCTCAGCTTTATCAGAGAAATGTTGGCGCTGCCTCAGCCCAAGTTTGAGGGTCCGGGGCCGGAGCCCGCGCGGGGTCACCGGGCTTTGCCCAGGCTGCCCGCGGCCCCGGCCCCCGCTGGGATCCCAGCGCCACCCAGGCGCCCGCGGGCCAGGCCGGACTCTGGGGCCCCGTAGCCCCCAGACCAGTGGGAATGGGCCAGCCATCGCACTTCCAGGGTTTCGGGCTCTGAGGGCCGCCTCGGTACTAGAGCCATGGATGCCAACCTGCCAGGCACCTTCCTGCTCAACGGTCCCTCGCTGGGCCCCTTCCCCGAGGCCAAGGCGCCTGTCTGCCAGTATTCAGTGCAGAGCTCCTTCTACAAGCTGGGATCCCCCGGACTGGGTGCCCAGCTGGCTGCTGGCACCCCTCACGGCATCTCTGACATCCTCGGTCGGCCCACGGCGACACCGAACAGCAGCCTCCTCCCTGGCTACCCCCACGCGGGCGGATTTAACGGACTGAGCTCCCCAGGCGTCTATTACGGGCCCCAGGTGGGCGCCCTCCCCAAGGCTGGTGGCGAGTACCTGCCGCGGGGACGGAGCTGCTGGGCGGAGGCAGCCCCGGAGTGGCGGGGCGGCCGGCAGTGCGGCGGCCGTAAGTACAGCGGGCCCGGAGCGGCTGGGTGGCGGGTGGTTGGGTGCCGCAGGTGACGGGCACCTTGCAGAGCCCTGACCCATCGGCACTAGAGCAAGGACACGGGGCAGGTGCCCAGTCTGCATCTTCTCCATTGCCCTGCATAAGGCACAGCTGGTTGGCCTGTAGGCTGCCCCAGGACAATGGGAAAGGCTCCAGAACCACAGCTGCTGGACCACAGACTGTCACAGAACTTCTGACTCAAGGGCAGAGGCAGCTCCAATGACAGATACTAGCTCTTTGCCCCCAGGCAGCCACAGCTGGCAAGGACAGGCAGAGCCCTCTTGACTCACAAGATCTTCCTGTGTCTCAGGCAGGCTCACTGTGGGGCAGTGCCTGGTTTAGCTCGGGGCAGGGATGGGCAGGATGGCCAGCCCCGGTCTGGCAGCACTGCCTTCCTGGTGTAGAGCTGGCAGGGGAATTGCAGAGCATGTTGCTGCTGTCCCAGAGGGGGGTGGGATGGGTGCATCTACTCTCCCATGGGAAGCCCCAGGAGGCTGGATGCAGCTGCTCAGAACCTGCAGCTTTGGTCCCCTTCACCCCTTTACACATGATGCTTTTGGAGCAGATGGGTCAGGCAGTTTGGCCATCTGCTCTTGGCACAGCTACGAGCCGATGACCAGCTCTGCCTGTCTTCTGTCATGCATCCTGCAAGGTGTGGGGCATGGGGGAACAGTGGTCCCAGTGCTGCATGGCTCTGGGCTCATGCACTGTTGTTAGTGACCCTTGCTCTCTCACCACAATCCCTTAGCACTGTCATTGTTTAGCAGGTGCATAGCCTGGCTCTGGCTCTGTGGGACGTGCACAGTGGGCAGCTCAGCCCTCCTGGGATGGGGCTGAAGCCCTGAAGCAAGAATACAGTTTTAATTTGGAGTGGAGGAGGTGTGGAGGGACTTTTTGGTCACTGAGGGCTGGTGAGCGTGCTGGTGCCATGTTCAGGAGAAGGGGAGAGCTGCTCAGAATCGTGGGCTGCCGAGAGCTCACCCACTTCTCTCTTCCTCTCCTGTAGCCCCTGCTCACTTGGCTGACAGCATTCACAAGAAGAAGCACACACGCCCAACCTTCACGGGACACCAGATCTTTGCTCTGGAGAAGACTTTTGAGCAGACCAAGTACCTGGCGGGTCCGGAAAGAGCACGCCTAGCCTATTCTCTTGGTATGACTGAGTCTCAGGTGAAGGTGAGTATTGGTCCCTGTGTGGCATGGGGTGAGCAGCGTGTTGGCTGCTAACTGAGCTGGGCCCATTGGGCGACAGGTCTGGTTCCAGAACCGACGGACCAAATGGAGGAAGAAGAGTGCCCTGGAGCCCTCCTCATCCTCTCAGCGGGCGGGGGGCTCTGGTGGAGAGCGGGCAGCCTCTGAGACCGAAGACGATGAGTACAACAAGCCCCTGGACCCAGACTCGGATGACGAGAAGATCCGTCTGCTGCTGAGGAAGCACCGCGCGGCCTTCTCAATGCTGGGCTTGGGCACACACAGCGGCTGAGCACAGCACAGCCCGCCTGCTGGGCCAGGGGGGCACTGGCCTGGCCACCTGCATCCTGCCGGGGGGTGACTCCCCTTACCAGCAGGTGCCTGGCTGTTGGGATGGGGTGGCTGACAGCTGGATGAGGAGCACGGCTTGCAGGGCTGGGAGCAACACCTGTGGGTAGTGTCAGGTGCAGCCGTGTTACCAGCATTGATGAAATAAAGGTGCCAGTCAAGTCCCAGCACTTGTTTTGTGGGCATGTGGTCCAGGGTGGCCTTGTGAGGCTGAGCTGGAGAAGGGTTTGGGGAGAGGACGTATGGGGCAGGGTCTGCATGCCAGGCAGGGGAAGGGGCTGGGCTGTGTGGGGGGCAGAAAGAGCCCCGAGGAGCAGGGGAGCCCTGGGGACTTTTCCCAGGGCTTTCCCTAGTTCAGGTGTGTACCAGCAGCAAGAGGTGCTGGTTCAAAAGTCACTCATTGGGGCCTCTTATTGGAAGCTCTTAGCAGCAAATAAATACCATTTATCTTAACAGTGTGAGTAGAGCCCATTCACCTGTCGGGGCTGCAGGATTGATGTGGCATCAATAGTTCCAGTGTGTTTGCCCGCCAACCTGGTGCGTCTCCCCCCACCTCTGTGCTGCATCCCTGTGTGAGGGGGGCTGCACCTGCACACGTGTGTGTGCACATGGGTCTGCACAGCCCCTGCTCTGGCTCCCCATGGCTCACTCCTCGCATGCCACTGGTGGGTGCTGCACAGGGCCGGCCATCCCTACCTGCTTAGGATGCCAAAGGGGCTCCAGCTGGCACAGTGCCGGGAGCTGGGCAAGCTCGGCAGTTGTTCAGCCAAGAGCCAACTAAGTGCCAGCCAGGTGTGAGCAAACATGCGGGCTGTGTCTTGGAAGGAAATCGATAGGAGATAAGGTGCTGCCGGCCCATCAGGCCCTGATTAGCAGCGTGGCACAGGAACGGGGAGGGGGAAGGGATGCCCTTCCCTGTGGCCGCAGGCACTACCGGTGACAGTCTGGTGGCCAAGTCCACCCCTGGGACAGCTGCAGCTCCTGAACCAAGGGGACTTTTCAGTGGCCGTGAGCACCAGCCGTGTGTGGGGCTGCAGACCATCACTGTACTGCCTGCCTGCCTGGGCCACACTTGGCTTTAAGCCCTCTCCAATCTGTCACTGGGCTGTAGGCATTTTGCAAGGAGCCCTGACTGCTCAGCACCACTTTTCCAGGGCTTAGGGGATTACTGTCCCGGCATAGATCCCTGTCCAGCCCCCGCAGTGAGCATGGGGCTTGTAATGCTCCCTCCTCGGCCACGCAACCCCTCCACTGCCTCCATGGGACGGGTGCTGGACCAGGGCAGAGCTAATGGACCCTCTGCAAGGACGTGGGATGCCAGGTCCCATGGGAGCACGGTGCAGGGGGCTGGTGGCAGGGCTGGAAGAGACACATCACTGTCTGTGGACAGAGCCAATGCTCGGCAGGAACAGGTTCCATATGGTGGGAGAAGTGAGGGGCTGCTGGCAGGATATTTTTTTAACATTTTCTAAGCTGCCCGGCCTGGCTGACAATTTTTAATGTACTAACTGCCTGGTCCAGTGAGCTGATTAATTGGTGCTGTGGAAATCAATACAAAACAGAAAATTAAAACAATTTTAAAGTGATTAAGTAGTTTAACACCTGTCTGATGCCACGTCAGGGCTGGGAGACAAATAAAGCAGGTGGCAAAGGGCCTGCTGTAGCCAGGGAGAGTGACAAATGGCCGCTGCAGCTTGGCTGCCCCATGCATCCCCACATTGAGACAAGACCCCAAGCAGTGCTGCTCCATGCACGGCCACAGTCCTGTAGCCAGGACCAACCCCTCCTCTCCTGCCCGTGGTGCCACCGTGGCTCCTGCAGTCCCCCTGGCCACTTGCTGCTGCAGCAGAGTCGTCCCCCACCGGCGCTGGGGTCTGGACAGGAGCAGTCGGCAATGAGCAGCAGCCCTGCCCGCCCTGTGCCCGGCGCGGGGCAGCCCCAGGCTGCATGGGCAGAGCAGGGTGCGTCTGCGCCGGGGGCGCGGGCGCAGGCAGGGCAGCCTGGCAGGCAGATGGATCGCAGCTCCGCTTCAATTCTGCATCCCTTTTCTCCCAGACAAACCCCGTCGGATTTTCATAAATCAAAGCGCCACACTGTTTAATAAAAATTTATTGACTTACAAGTGATTATTTA
The DNA here is from genome assembly GCA_013398175.1 of Climacteris rufus. Lineage (NCBI taxonomy): Eukaryota > Metazoa > Chordata > Aves > Passeriformes > Climacteridae > Climacteris > Climacteris rufus. The sequence goes on along the minus strand of VZRZ01004637.1, from coordinate 226,753 downwards.
TCAAAAGGCCATTAATAGCGGCTCCGGGAATGATGTGCTACTGGGTGGTGCGTGGAGACTAATAGCAAATCAATGCCAGCATCCGGGCAGAATGCATATGAGGGCTCCTGGCCCCAGTGGGGTGCACGGCTGCTGCAGCCGGAGCCAGCAGCCCCTACCCTGTGGGCCGCCCAGTGCTCCCCCCCTGGTTATTTATCGTTTACAAATGAAATGATCAATACTTTTAATCTAGAGCTAAATTTATTAACTTTCTCATCGGAGAGAGACATATTGACTGGGGCCATGGGGTGGGAGAGCCAAGGAAAGATGGATGTGTGCCTCCTAACCTGTCCAGCCTGCTCCTTGCCTGCTGCGGAGCGTCCTGGATGCTGCTGGACATGGTTCCTGAGCACAGGGCTGGAGGTCCTGCAAAGCTGAGGAGGGCTCTGCACATCACCCTAGCATCAGGGACAGGGGACACAGCTGCAGGCAGGAGCCTTGTGGGCACCTGCAGCTGGGTCCAAGTGTGTGAGGACACAGTGGGGGGGCGTGGGAGGCCTGTGGTCTTTGGCAATGCCTGAAGGAAATGCCCATCCCTCCCCCAGAGACAAGAGCTCTGGGGGTACAGCCCTTGAGAGTGCTCAGGAGCAGCTGCTGACTGGGGAGAAGTGAAGGAGAGCCTGGAGACCCTGTCCGGGCAGCAGGGACAGGCAGGCAGCGATGTCCATGTCCCCAGCACGGAGCTGTGTCCCCAGCTGCAGCTCAGCACATGGGGAAGGGCCATCCACAGTACCCAGTGCACAGCAGAGCAAGTACCCACCACAGGCAGAGCACAGCACTGCCCGGACACCCCATGGCTCACTGTGGCTGCCTCCACAGCTGGCCGGATCACAGCATGGTGTAGAGGTCTTGATCCAAATGGCCCATGAGCAAGGGAAAAGCTTTGCAAGCTTTGGGGCCAGAGCAGCAAAATTCCATCACGCAAAAAGGAAAAAAAAAAAAACGATAGGAAAATTCAGATTTAAGGCCGCTTACACAGAACAACTGTCCTCACCTGGAGCAGCAGATGCCCTCCCCAACAAACATTTGAGGTACAAAGGAGGCACTTAGGTAACTGCCTTCTCCAGAGTGCTAGAACATGCAAGCAGGCTTCAGCAGGTAGCAGTGAAACAGCTCTTGCTTGTAAGAGCAGAGAACCCAGTGCTCAAGTGCTTGTGTTTGTAGGCATGTAAAGAAAATGGGGAAGTAATAGGATGAATGCTCAAATGCAAGTTGTTTTACTGAATAATTTACTTGCAGAGCAGAAAGGGAAAAGGGCACCACCTCCAGCACATGATTTCAGTTTTCTTGCAACAAGCTGATACCATCCCTGTGCATGTTGGTGCATGACAAGGTCAGATCTCATAATTTCCTCAGGAGACATTTGAAAAGGGATTTCCTGCCCCAGCTGTGAAGTCTTGGGCTCTCTATACGTGCCCGTTATGGCACGTATGGATTCCTCAGGAGCCCCACCTGCCACTCCAGGGACACCTGGCACCCTACAGCCCCAGGGCACAGAGGGAGGCTTCCAAGGAGGATGATCCTCACTGCATCAGGAGCAGCAAGAGGCTGTTATTCAGACACTGTAAAAGCAACAATCTGGGTCAAGCTGACAGGAAGGTGGCAAAAGAAAAGATTTCTCCTGGAAGTGGATCTGGAAATGGCCTGAGAGACCACACTCTGCTCCTAAGGGGTTTATGCTACACACAGGAGGGGCACAGGCTCATGAGGACTCCCCTGGTTGTCAAGGCAGCCAATTTCAGCACAGCTCACCAGCTTTTGTGCTGTGGGAGACGTGACTGACATATAAGCACATCACACCAGTCCTTCCCTGGGGCTGCACACACCAGATGGAAGCACGTGACACCGTATGAGTTTCATTTAATATTGCCCCTGCAAGGGGCTTCACTGTAACAGTAATGAGAAGGCATCTTTGCCATGAGCTGCCCAGGGCCTAAAGACTCCAGGCAGCAATAGTGCCTCCAGGAAAGAACAGCCAGAGGATAAAGGAGTGAGTCCAAGCAGCTCTGGAGTAGCCCAAGTCCAAAGATTTGGAGTTGCTCCAGAGAAACCCTGGTTGGTGCTGGAGGCAGGGGGCTCCAGCCAGCCCCAGTGGCCATGCTGGAGGCAGCAGACTCAGGAGCGGCTCCGGTCTTCATGGTTGCCTACAATCATTTTGCTGTAGAGTTTCTGTTGCTCCTCCTTGAACGCGTCTTTCACCTTCTCCCTCTTCAGTCCTCCATCCCTGGGGAGAGAGTCAGATCAGAGGGGCTGCAGGCAGGCACCGTCTGTGCCTGGGGCTGCTCAGGGCAAGTCAGAGTTCAGGCGACTGCTGGCACCACCTGCTGCCAGGGCACACTGCAGACCACCTGTCCCCGAAGGGCATCACTTTCTTGCCTGGTTCTGCCAGGAGCTGCCCCCATGGCCCTGCACTGTGCTCAAAATAGCAACTCTGCCAGAAACATGAGCTACTCTAGTACCACTACAGGAGGACTGACTGCCTGCAGAGCCCATCTGCCTCCTGGGCTCAGAGACTTCAGTGCCTGGGAAAGGAAGTTCCCAAGCTGAACACACCTTGCTGAGCAGAAACAAGTCAAACCCAGGGCATCCCAATGCAAGCTGCAATCAAAGAATGAAGCCCTGATGTCCAACACACAGAAGAAGCAAAGACTTTGGTCCCTGCTACAGAAGAACATTCCTCTACAGGCCTGCTCTACCCTAAGCAAGACACAAACAGATCTCTACAGCCCATAGGCATATGCCAGGACTGAGAAACAAGGAACTCTGACACCAGGAAAAGCCTGACTGGACTCACCAGAGAAGATCCACAAGGCCTCCCTGCCTGGCAATGGCTGACTTCACTCGATTGGCAAACTGCACTGCATCCTCTTCAGGCTGTGGCAAAACAAGACTCTTCAGCACGAGCAAAGGGCCAAATAGGAAAGCAATCAGATAGGCCAGGTTCACCTTGCTTACCTGCCTGGTCATTGGGGGCAAGTACCAAACACTGCAGACGATGGCCCAGCTGGTCATCATCCTTAGGAGGTAGGTCACCATGCCGTATTTGCTGCTGTTCCAAAAGGCATCTCCAAACTGTGGGTCGTACTACAAGGCAGAACAGTTCATGGAAGTCAGGCAGTGGTTGCACCCTCCCTGTGGCTCCAACTTCCACCCCAAGCCGAGCTACAGGTCAGCTCTCCCAAAACATGGAGTGACCTCAGCTTTCCTGTGCCCTCAGACCAGGCTGCACTGGGCTGCTACAGAGGTCCAGAGGAAGACAGACTTGTGCCCCAAGAACGTTGCCTTCTCATACCTTGATAGCTACAGGGTAAACTGTGGCTCCAATTTCAAAGCTCCCCTTTTTGAACATCATCACAGATGTGTTGTTGATGCAAGTTCCTGTAAGAGACAAGCACAATCTTCTTAACTTTCCTCTGCAAGTCAGTTCAGAAGTCTAAGCTACAGGCTTAAGGGCTGCGGCACAAGAACCCAGCAACTCTCCCCTAACGCTCAGTCCAAGCCCTGTTTTCTGTGTGCACAGAATGGGTCCCTGGGACATTACATATGACTCCCACATTCTGGGTTCAGTCAGCTCTGAAGACACAATGCCCTTTTTGTCTCAGTGAAGGGTCTCAAGCCCTCGGCTGTGTAGGAAGGAAAGAAACAGAGATGCGGTGCTGTCTCAAGGTGCCCTCTCCACCTGGTGCTTGTCTGGCCTTGTTGCACTCACCTTCTGGAAAAATAAGAATGGGCAGTTTGCTCTTGTCCTGGACATGTTCTGTGAGCCTAAACAGAAGAGTATCAAAAATTAGCAGAAGGGACAGAAGCTCTCCCTAGCAATCCACACAGCCTACAGTCCTTGATCTGCAGTCACCAGGGACTATCAGGGTGCCAACAACGGGGGCACAATGTCCCAGCACGCGTGAGGCCATGCAGTGTCCTCATCCAAGGGAGGTGAGCAGCCCCCTTCCTGCCCCACCCTCCAGACCCGCTCTGCAGCCAGCGACTGTCACACCTTCTGGCGACGAGGTGACGATCTTTGACCTCAGAACGTTCGAACCAGACATGGGGACAAGCTTTCACCATGGCTCTCTGTATCACACCCATGAGCCCGCCATGGATCTGACCCACCTGAATGGGGCAAGAAGACACAAGATACAAGACCTGGGCACACATGAAAGTCAAGGCAGCGCCCAGCTTCACAACCAAGCTGAGATTCATCTTCCCACCCTTGCCCTGGAAAGGCTATGAGGAAAGGTCCCAGACTCTGACTTTAAAGACAGATACAGCAAACCCCAAGTGCTTCCGCCGTGGCAGGAGGTCCAGCTGGGGAAGTCCTTTGGGCTTCCAACAACAGCAAAGCCCAGAGCTCTTCCTGCAAAGCTGCACCCACAGACCCCTGGCGCTCTGAGGTCCAGGCTGGGCATGCGCAAAAGCTGTGCACAAAAGAGTCTGACAGTGCCCTGCTGTGTCGTGCAGGTAAAAGCAGTTCCACTGCCTGCTTCCTTCCACACACATGCTTGCTGCTCCCTCCATGCAGGCAGCCAGGCCCTGGCAGGCAGAGCCAGTACCTTACCATGGCATAGTAGCCATCACTGGCCAGGATGATCACATCAATGGGGGAGGTGTGATTGGCCACACAGATGCCTCCATTTCGGGGTCTGTTTTCTCTAAATGCAAAACAAAGATAGAGGTGAAGAAAAAAGCAGGAAGCGTGAGGCCTGCACATGGCCTGGCATGGAGCAGCTCCTGGGCAGGGACAGCCTGGAGCAGACAAGGCCTTACCTGTCGTGGTAGGTGATGATGGCTGTGAGGGCACGCACACAGATCCGGTAACACATCAGGTGGACATGTTTGCTCAGGAAGTCCTTACACCTGCAGCCCAGGACGGAGACCATCACTGCCCAGTCCTACAATGTCCCCTGTAACAGTGCCCCTCAACCCAGCTGCCCCAGGCTGTGAGATCCACCCAAGCCTTCGTGTCTCTGCCACAGAAACACAGCATGTCCTGGGCTTTGCTGTCAGCTTATGATCACTGATTTTTAACTCATGAGAACCAAACTTTGGCCTTTGCTCTTTTCTGTTATTACTCCTCTCAGAGGCCAGGGCTGAGCGCTTTGCCATGGGCTTACTGCTCACATCTAGGCCCCTTGTTAAAAATTACAGGGTGTCCATTCCTGAGAGGCCACAGCTGCCAGGGCTACCTGCTGTGTCTGCAGGTGGCAGAACAGGCGGCCTTGCAGGAAAATTTCAGGATTATCAGGTCTCAAACTGCACGGAGTGCTCCCCATCTGCTCTTCCCTCGAAGATGAACTCACCTTCCATTTGGCAAATACCCCACCACCGTGGTACCAGTCACCAACAAGCTGATGCCTGTAAACGCCAGGGCTATCCTGCAGAAAGAGGGAAACTACACGCTAGCAAAACCAGGCCACCAGCACCCTCTTGGCAGGCAGGTCAGTGCACCAGCACTCACCTGAGGGGTAGGAGGAAGCAGTAGCGGATGAGCACACCGAGTCCCCAGAGCACAGTGAGGCGCAGGCTGATATACTGGAAGTTGTAGTTGGTCCTGCTGAGCAGGTTCCAGGACTCCAGCTCTTCAGCTGAGAACCTCTTGGTCACCTCATCATCCATGATGGTCTCGATGCCTTTGCGGCAGAAATAGAAGATATCTGAGAGCTCAAACTCAGGGGTGTCCAGGGCTTTGCCACTGCCACTCCGGCGGATCTCCTTGATCTCCTCCTCCAGTGACGTTGGCTCCTTGGCAATGATACCTGCAACATGCCAAGGCAGCTCTGAGCACAGCGTGACCTGCCTGCTCGCAGAGTGCTGCAAGCTCACCCGCCCTCCTCAGGGTCCCCTCCTTTCTCCAGTACAGAGAGGCATAAGTCCCCCCCACTACCTAGAAATTAAGCACTCCTGAGGTGCTTCCCTGCCCTTCCTCATGAAACTGAGCTCTCTATAACTCCCTCCAATCTGTCTACATGGAAAAGACTTCCCAGCAGACCTCAGCTGCTCAGAGACACTACATTTACCCCATCTCCCCAAAAGAATTTTGAACTTCCTGCGTACTCATGCAGGGCAGGATCTCACCATTGACATAGGGTTTGTACAACGGATGGTTCTTCTCCTTGGCACCACGCTCTATTCTCAGCGTCGCCCACTGCAAGACAGACAGGACAACCAAGATTTGCAAGGCCTGTAGCTCCATGCTGTACTGCCCATTTTACAGCTGACTTTCAGGAAGGACCATGGTTCAAGGGAAAAGATGGGGCTAAAGCAGAAGGCTTCTACACAGAACTGAAAGAGTGAGTGATGAACCCAGCTGAACTGAGGTGGAAGCAGAGACTGACCTGGGAAGATTTTTATGACAGAGATCTGCCCACAAGGGCACACAAGGACTGATGAGGAGGTGATGAGCAGAAGCACAGGACAGCCATGATGTGCACTCCTCTATGTGCTACTCTGCAGAGCAGAGCCCCAGCAGGAAACAGGGAGTGCCAGAGGGAAGAAGAGTGCTCAGTGGTGAGATGGCACAGCAAGGTTTTCTGCAGTACCCATGACCTCTCAGCTCTACTGCATCTTGCACATGGTTGCCACTGCACAGCTTCTGGCTGAGCCGTGCATCCTGCTGAGGTGTCTGCACCACAGCGTATGAAGCTGATATGGGCACCAGTGCTATTTTTCAACCCTTGTTTCTTCCAAATTCAAAGCAGAGACTGTTTTCAGGTTGCTGCTGAAAACACTGGGCTGATGATGAGATGGGATCCTTTCTCCTCTGATTCAGTTAACAGCCACTGCTGCTTCTCAGCTCAGCAATCTACCCGAAAGAGCAGCAGCAAGCACCCTCAGCTGGTTGCCAAATCCCATGCCGTGTTCTCTCTGCTAATTTTCAAGGGCATCAGCACAAACTGCAGGCTGGATTTCTGTACAGTTGTCCTGCCTACCCTCCAAGTAACCTTTGCAGCCTGTAACTCCTCTGCACCATATAGGTCTGGAAGGACAAGCTTCCGAAGGAGGAGGACTTGTGTACAACATGCTTATCTGTGAAGAAAGGGAAGCTGCTGGGAACTCCTGGCATCCTGATTTCAGCCCATGCCAGCGGATCGGGAGGCAGCCATGTGGGAATGCTAATTGCATACAGAGTGTCCCGCTCACCTCACAGCCGCCTCTGCCAGCAGCAGGAACTGCAGAATTGCAGCAGACTGCCTAGACACTGCCACCCCAGGAGGGAGGAGAGGAGCTCTGACCTCGTGGGAGCTAAGCAGCCTATGGAGAAGGCATTCCTTGCAAGCCCAGCACATCTCCATAGTGACTGTGGCAGCACGAAACCCAGCCTCCCACCTGAGAGGCACCAGGCAGGTGCCCTCCCTCACTCCCCATCAATACTGGTGTGCCACTGCCAGCCAGGCCTCCCAGGTTGGACTGTGTTCCACAAGCTGCCAGACTCATGTGCTGCCCCTCTGCGTTCCCAACACTGGCCTTGAGAGCTGGGAAAGTATTTTGGGTAAATAATATCTCCGCCGAAATACAATTCTGAATGGTCAAACTTCATGAGTGAATTTTCCACCAAATCACTGACCAGTTGTGCATGAGTGCTTCTTTATCCCACCACTAAGATCCTCTAATAAAAGCTGAAATAGACTTCCCAGTCTTTTCAGAAAAATAGTATCAAACACCAAAATAGGTGTTGAGAGTAAATATTCCTGAATTGAAGAAAAAAAAAAAAAAGAATGTGAAAAGTTCCATTTTAAACTACCCC
>VZRZ01004637.1:195210-213595 GCA_013398175.1 Climacteris rufus | reverse complement strand
CGCGCTCGGAGCGGCCCGGGCACCGCGGAGACCCCGCGGCGGCACCGCCGGTGCCGGTACCGGCTGCGGCCGGGGCACAGGGCGACCTTCGGCTGCTGGAGCCAGGGGTGACGGGGGAACCGCACAGAAATGGCTCCTGGTGACAGAAAAGCACGAGCGCTCATGGAAGTCAAATGTGTGTGCAACTATAAACACCGGGAGGAAGCGAAGCATGTTCCTCTCACATTGTCTTTAATGGGGGAGGTTTGAAGGTTTTATACATCCCTTTTCAGGTGCTTGTCCAAGGACAGCTATTTCCAGGGTGTCTAAGCAGCAAAACCCCTGGACCCTCGGCTCGTCCTCTACCAATTCAGAAGCTTCTTACCCTCGATGTGCATGCTGCAAATGAAATCTGCTCACACCCAAGTGGACAAGAGACATTGTGGTGTCCCTGACATGTATATTCAAAATCACCCTCACTGTTCAGCTCACGTGACTCGTTGACAGTAAAGAGTGTCACCTAAATCAGATCACCCCTGCCTTGTACTCCTTGCTAATCTCCCCAGAGCTGTCTAGCCATATATGTTAAGCAGCCCTGATTGTTCCTGCTGACAGCACAGATTTTCATCAGCTCATGACACAACTGACTGACCTATCAGTATTTCTACATGGCTCTCCATCAACACCAAGTCTGAATGTCTGCAGCACAAGGCAAGACCCCTCTCACAGGATGGCCAAAGTGAGCTTGAACCCAGTGCTCAGATGGCAAAAACATAATGCAAAAACATCTGTTCCAACACATCCTCTCAAGCTGACAGTGCAAACCCCCCCACTTCAGTGACCCGGGGTAGCCAACACAGATGTGAGTCTTCCTAGCAATGAAAAGTTGCCCCACCTTTCTCTGACCCCCCAGGAGAGCAATTCTGGGACAGGCAGGGAAATCACAGCTCACCATCAGTGCCCTCCCTGCAACCTCTTTCGCTATCCACCTACTTTGCATACAGAGCCAATCACTAAGTAAACCCAAGCTATCTCCACCCAGGGGAGAGCAGGGAATGTATGAGTCCAAGTTTAACAGCAGACTCCATGGAAGCTGGAAAAGCTGCTCCTACTCTGCCCATTCTCTCCCAGCAGCACAGATTAAGGTGGATGCATTGCTGTCTTCTCCTCCATCTAAAAGTACAAGCCAAAACCATCATTTTCTCGACAAAGCTGTGGACACTTCTTCCCCCAGCACAGACTAAAGAGGTGTTACTCTTGAGGTGTAACTGCAGTGTTAGCAGTTCCACACGTGTCACAAAAAGACACAAAAGCAGATAGCATTTTCAGGTGTGCCACAACTGACTCTCACTTGGAGTCTGACTGATCTCAGCCTCCCAGTCATCTCCACTCTCCTGCCCAGTCTGTGAGGACACTGCCATGTGCCAGTTGCCAAGCTCCAGAGAGGAGCTACACCAAAGGCACTCTGAAAGCCATCAGGTCAGTTAAGGTCCAGCTGCTAGAAGAGGGCAGATGCCCCTGACGCTCACATTGCTGCAGCCACGTGACACACAACAGTGTGGCAAGTATAAGGTCTCTGGACAAGTGTTCAGTCAAGCTGAATAGAGCCAAGGAAAAAGCCTGCCAGACATGCCACTTAGACAGTCCTCAGGCTCCTGTGGAGCACGCTTCCACAGCAGCAGATTAACGAGGACTTTGTCTGGGAGCTTCAGTCAGTCACCTCTGTGAAGCTGTCTGGCTGTAAATACTGACAGGGCACAATCCCCAAGCCCTTCCTGGGGGGCTGTGCAGAGGAATATGCTACTGATTCCTAAGGATTAAACCCAGCCCCCTCTTAACGTCTATACTTGAAAGAATCTTCTTTACCTAAGTGGATTAATTAGGAAGACTATAAACCACACATGCAAAGCCACTCACACTACAAAGATGCCCTGTGTCACCCCCAGCCTGGCAGAGGAAGGTGCTCCCCTGACGAACAGAAGCCCGTCTGCCCATGCACTCAGCAGGTGCTCAGCTGAGGTACCACAGGGCACCCTGGCTTCTCCTCCAACTAGAAGAGGCTTGCATTGGGCAGCAGGGCCAGAGGACGTTTTCCTTTGTGTGACCAGCACAAACAAACAGTTTGTCCCCCATCCCTTTGCAGTGATTCCAGCAGAAGGGAGTCTGACAGTTTCTGCTCTCACAAATGCAACCAGCAGCTGTACCAGAACCTCTCACCCTCAACAGGGAGGGTTTTCAGATGGTGCACAGCAGGAACAGCTTTCTCCTGAGTCCGTGACCACAGCTGTTCCATTTTAGTGACACCATCTGCCACTGCCCGTAAACGAGGCATCTCAGCAACTACACACTGAAGCTTTCCAGACATTGCCCTCTGACTCGCCACTCTGCAGCTGTTCTTCTGAACCAAGTCTCCTTGGTGCAGGGAGCTGAAGGCTCCGATGGAGAAATCAAATACAGAGTGCTGGCTGCATAGGAAGCAGCACAGTAACACACACAGAAGGTGATGCAAAAAAAGCACTCCTCATACAGCAGCAGGAGACCATTCTGGGAAAGCTCTGCCAGCCTCTTGCCCCAATGTATTTCTGAACAATGTGACGGCACCACACACCCTCCAAGCTTACGAAATTTCTCAGGGCTGTTCTGCAGCACTCAGCTGCTGATCATGCAGGCTGTCCTGTACAAGGCCTCTGCTTCCTCTGCAGTTCATTGACCAGGGCAGCCTTGAGCTTGAGGGTGAGCTGTAACAATCTCCCTGAAGCAGGCAGTGCAAAGAAACAGGTTGGAAAAGGCTGGAGACGCAGTAAGGCCTCTCAATCCCCCTTGGTGGTCCCAATCTACATTAGAGTGTCAAGAGGTAAAGGAGCTGCACTTCAACTTCACTCTGGGCAAGATCTGCTCAGGTGTCAAGTTCTCGCAGAGCTTGTGCTTAGAGCAGAACTGCAGATCACAACACAAATTTCACACAGGCAGTACAGAGACACCATGGCTGTGGCACAAACACCCTGAGCATGAACCAGTTGCTCTGGTTAAGAGGCTTATGACAATCCTGCAAATGCTGTCTGACATTCCCAAAGCTGCGATCACAATTACACGGTTCACAATCTGATCAGAGACAACACAGCTACCTGTGGCTCCTGCTAGCACTCACTCCTTGGCCCAGGGCAAGAAATGCCACTATCAGCACACAGTCCAGGCAGCAATTCCAAACACAGGCCTAGTCTGCAGGCAAATCTCAGCTGTAATAGCAAGGTGGGTATTTTACATGGATAGCACTCTTTATGCCAAAATGCCAGGAAAAAGCAGCGTAACTCCTCTTTGGCCCTGTGAGAGGGGGCTGTAATGGTACAGCTGTACCACCCTGGGAGAGGGGCTGTATACCCAGGACAAGGCTTGTGGAGCCTGCCCTCCTCAGAGGCAGGGCCTTTCCAGGGAAGGACAGACCTGCTGTTTGGCTGTGTAAACAGTGCTTTAAAGGAGAAACACCCGGCAAGTAGAAACCCTGAATTCCTAAGCTCATGGCCATCTCCCAACTGACAGTCAGAATGACAAAGGGAACAAACTTGGTAAACTCATCCTCCTTTCCTGCTGCAGGTCCAGAGCTGGTGCTAAGCATTCTACACAGGACCTATGGCTCTCCTCTGCTTGCCCATGACATTCTCTTTGCTCTGAGTTGCAGTTTCTCTCCTTAATATGCTATATGTCCCAATCTGGCCTGCTCCTTCTGCAAGAACCAAGATTCCAGAAAATACCTTGATGTGTGGTGTTTTTTTTCTCAGTGGATCTTGTGGCAAAGATAATGCAGAAGTATCCCCCCAGTTCACTTCAGAGCAACTGGCCACTTGTACAAGATCCAGGCTTGCACAGACCCTGTGATGGGATCAAAGCTGACAGGGGCAGCTGGACTTTACACACTGGTTGACACACCACTTGGTCACTCAGTTTCTACCCAACAGCCTAATTTAAAGAACAGTGCTAAAGTGGAATAGGAATGAGCACACGGCTGCAGGTTTCAAAGACAGCACTGTCCTATTTACTAAGACTATTTGATTTTGAGGATAGATGTTTCCTGTCCACGTCTTCTGTCAAACCAGCCTGGGAACAGGAGACAGTAGCTACACTTGTTACTCCCTTGGGTCTCTAAGGAAACTGTGGCAAGGCTGCTACACAGCCAAGCTGGAGGAAGTGCTGTGACACAGCATGCCCTCACTCAAGAATGCCAGAGCCAGGACTGTATGGGTGGATGCTGGGCACGTCACAAGCAATCGGGAGCTTGATGAGCTGGGGGCAATGAATGCCTCTGCACTGCCAAAAGGACACTGCAGTACCCACCCCCAACCCCAATGTGCTCTGCTTGCCACGTCTGTGGGAACCTGGCCCTGGGAGGGGACCCAGCCCGGACAGCCGCACAGTGAACTCTCGCCGGCCGCAGTGTGGCAGGGGAGATGGTGTGGTGGCTGTTCCTCCCAGCCTGCACTTACCTCTCCCTTCAGATGAGCTGCACGGCTCCTGAGGCCACCAGAGGGGCCACGGTCCTGTAGCGGATCAGGTGCTGCGAGCCCTCCTCCAGGTTGATGGTGTATTCCCTGCAGAGACAGCGGGACGTGAGCTGCAGCCCAAGGCCGGCGGCAGCAGCGCTGAGCGACGCTGGCACCACGCGGACAGCACCCACCCACCTCTGCTCGTCTGTCTCCGGCTCCACCAGGACGTTCTCCTGACGCTCCAGCACCCGCAGAAACACAAAGGAGTCCAGGTTGGGCTTTGGAACTGCAGACAACAGATTCAGAGCACATGCTCAGCCCTCACTCATGTTCCTCTGCAGAACACCAAGGGATCCGAGGGGCAACAAACTCATAGAACACCAGACACTCCTAACCAGGCACATGTGCTGGGCATCAGCATAAGATAGGACTTGACAGCAGGGCCCAGCACGATCCTGTGGCAGCGGCACGGAGCCATGTACAACACTATCATCACATTATCTTTGCTTCAACTGAGCAGCAGCTGGAGGATTAGCTGTGGCATTTTGGGATCCCTGGAGCTTTCCCTACACTTGCCCCTGCTTCTACAATTTTCAGATTACCCTGGAGTCTGGATGGACTCACCTGATTTTAGGAGAGATACTTTCTGCAGGTTAGGTGGCATGTGTTTTAGGGCCACATTTTTCAGGTAAGCCTCTGTGTTCGCCATGTACCTGAAACAAATCATTGAACCATTGACTTGTTTAATCAAATACAAATCTGCAGGGAGAGTACTGACTCAAAACAAGAGTAGGCGACAGCTTCTCCTCCCACATGCACAGCCAACAACAGGCCCTTGGCCTACCCTGGTAACTGACTCAGAGCCACCAGAGTTATTTTGTTTCAGCTGTTTTCTTGTCCATAAGGAAACCTCCTGGTAACACACATTGATTCTTAGCTCAAACCTGTCTAAGGCTCACAGTTGCAATAACGACAGCAAAACACACAGGTGAGTTTCTACTATCTACAAAAGGGGAAGAAGATATATCAAAAACCTACTCACTCTTTAGCAAAAGCAAACTCCTCTGGTGATAGAATGGAGGGCTCCCCTTCAGCTCGAGACTTCTCCTTCTCCAGGATGTGGGGAAAAAACTTCTCTATCTAATATCGGAACACAATCCGAAAGAATGATACAGATCTCTCCCCCGAGTTCAGTGCTTAAATCCCCACTCTCCACTGGCTTCCCCTACAAGCTGTATGAGCAGCCACAGGCCTGGCCAAATCCCTGCTCCTGAACTGTGACATCACATAGGGTCACCAAGCTGTACAACCATGTGTGCACATGGCAGGACTCAGGCAGAATGGGCCAACGTTCAGCTGTGCCACCACAGGCTTAGATGAAGCAAACAGCCCTCACAGGGTTGTGATCAACACTGCTGTGATCTTTCCTTCATTACAATAGGAAAACGTGTCCAAGAAATTAATTTGAATTACACTTCTGAGAACAGAGAGAGAATATGCTTTAATTAAACACTTTGCCAAAGCAGGAAGCTAGGAAGCTTTGTGTTGGTAAAAATCCCTCCTGAAGTCACCCCTTTTCACCCTCTGGGCTGCACAGCACGCATTACCTTCACCAGTCGACACCGCAGGTAGCTGCTGAGCACGTAACGGATCCTCTCAATCTCCATGTGGTGAACACTGACCTTCAGGTCGCCTCTCTTTGCCCGTTTCAGGTTTGCTTCCTGAAAGGAAAAGCAAAGAGAAATTAAATGGCTGAAATGTCAAACAACATGAAACAGAGAGGAAAACAGGTTTTGTACACAGAACCCACAAAACCAGACTACGGCTGCTTTCGGTGAACCAAAGCACATTGCTTTCTTGTACCTCAGCCCCTCTACAAGGCAAGCTCAGAGAAAAAACTCAGAGAAGCTTTGTCTCAGAGACAGGGAAGCAGAAAACCCTGGCACTCCAGGAGGCAGGAGGCATGTATCTGCCAGACCAGGCAACCAGGGCCTGCCTGTACCCCCACCCCAGCCCGAAGAACCTACCATATGCTCCAGCTGCTCCACAACACACTCGATGACCTCAGGTTTACTCTCCAGCAGTTCTGGAGCAAACTTCTCATTCAGCCAGGCCTGAAAGAAGGCACGCTGCCAGTGAGGGCGAGGAAGGCGCCAGAGGGCACAAACGCGGCCGCGTCCCCCTCTCCGGCGAGGCCGGGGGCCCAGCTCCGCCCCCCCGCACGTGCTCCGGCCCCGCCGTTCGGCATCTGCTCCAGAGCGCCCACAAGCCCGCTTCCCCGGGCCCAGGCCCGCCGCTCCAGCACACGGTACCTGCTCCAGGCTGTGGATCAGCTGTGCTGGGGTGAGCACCAGCTCCTCGCTGTCGCCGTCCGAGTCCCCGCCGGCCACCGCCGCCGCCATCGCTCCCGCCAAGAGACCCGCCCGACCCCGCAAGGGCGCACGCGCGGCAACCCGGGAACATGAATACGGATTCACCACGAGGTACTGTCGACCAATCAGAACACGGATGAAGGCGACAGCTTTTTCAGCCAATCAGAAGGCGGATTGAAAATCCCTCTTTGTAGGCCAATCGCAGCTGCTGCTTTTTCGGCCAATCAGGGTGCGGCTCCTGCCTGCAGCGTTTCCAGCCAATCAGGAAGAGGATTGAAACTGCGGCGTTTTCGGCCAATCAGGAGCGGCACAGAGCCTGCAGCGTTTTGCCCAGCTATGGAGCGGATCCGCTGCAGCGCTCTGGCCAATCAGGGAGCGCAGTCGGGCCGCAGCTGTTTTGCCCAATCAGCAGGCGGATTCAGGCCGCAGCTGGTTTGGCCAGTGAGGAAGTGGACCGAGCTGCAGCCGTTTCAGCCAATCGGGACTCACCAGACCCGATCCCACCGCCCCACCCTGCGCGAGGTGGCCCCTGGCAGACCCGGCCCTGCTCCGATCACAGGCACGGGACCAGCCGCGAAGCAGCCCCACGTGTGCCACAGGCCGAGCCCTGCAGTGCTGCAGTTCTGGCCGTTCCTGGCCCTGTGCGCTGCCGTCACCCCGTGCCCCACACCGTGGCGCTGCCAGAACAGACCTGGACACAGTTTAAGAAAAGGTTTACTGACCCCTCAGTACTTCTGCCAATATTGCAACAGCTGTGAAAGGCAAACACTGTTACAGTTTAGAAAAAACAAGTTTTATACAATGAAAATATTAATCAAATCTCAGACAACACCCCACAGTGGCTGAGGAATGAGCCTGGAGTTCCATATCCAGTATTAGCACCTGCAGCACCACCAACCACCATTCAGCTCTACCTCTGCTGTCTGTTCTGAACTCCTGAGTTCCTTCTACAACTGGACACTGACACTTGGCCCCTATACCAGGATACCGGGACTTTAATAAAGGAAAAGGATGTAAGAGAAAAGATTCAGCCAGCTTGGATTGTAGGAACTTCACTTGTGCAGGTACTGCTGAGCAATGTCCATGCACGGGGATGCTACGGAATGCACAGCTCTACTCCTCAATCAATGTGTGCCAGCAGACAGAATTAAGAAATCCATCTGACACAGTATGTTAGAGTTTGTCAAATCAACGTTTTCCTATAAATTATATACAATAGATCCATAAAGAAACAGTTTTACACTTCACATATTAATCAGAGTAGGGTGGGAATCATTATTTTTATTGGCTCAGCATCCACTTTACTGTGCTCACTGTTTCATGACCAAATGGGCCCCTCTTGCTGAACACTGTTAGGGCCAACAATAGCACAGACATAGGGGCAGAAAAACCACCAGGGTTAAAGTCTGGCTACTCCCCCCTTCTAGGGACAATCAAGACATTAACACAAGGAACACTTTGCCTTCTCATTTTCCCAAGAATCAGCAAAAGAGATGTCGCCTTGAGTCACTCCTCGCTGGGAAGAGGCACTGTGTATCTCTGCACTCCAACACTGAACTGAAGGGAAATTTCCAACTTGGAGCTGGAGCTTTCCAAAGCCCAACTGACATACAGAAGGGTGTGAGAACCAGGGAGGCACAGCAATGCACTTACAGGACTAAAACTAAACCTTGGTTAGGCTGAGGGTCCCATTTCTTTCAGGAGAGAGAACACAGCTTTACCACTTCTGCCTTTTCTCGAGGAAAAAAACCCAAACCAAAGGAAAAACTAAAAAGTGATCCCATTGCTTCAAAATCTACTGCAAAGTGGATGCTGACCAGCTAGGTCACCCCCTGGGGAGCAGTTTGAGGAAGTTAGTCCTTGTAGTAGATGGCACTGTGGATCTGGCAGCAGAGAAAGGAATGATGCTCTAAAATAGGAGGTAGGGGAACCTTGGTACAGCAAGTCCACCGGTGAGCTATCATCTAGAAAAGAAGTTTCATAGGATTAGAAACTCTTCCTAAATCAAACCAAAAGCCCCCTTACACAAACCTTTCCACAGCTGCATTTTGTTATCTTGGGAGGAGTGTGGCAGGAGGAGCAGGTTACCATGTGTTGTGGTGAGCAGCATGAGCAGAACCCAGAACTCTTGATTTCGTTTGTCCAACAGAAATTAAACATCTTTATTGTTTGTTTCTTTATGCATAACAGGCATAAATATTCCCCATCTCTTTTCTGTACATACTGCCAATCCAGTGTGTACAATCCAGACTTTACACTCCCATCCCAGGACCTGCAGAGCACCTAAGACAAGGGAGCCAGTCCCAATGGGACCTCTGCAAAAGCAAAGCCATGGATAGTAATTTTGGCGGTCTATATTGGACACAATTATCATGAGCCTGTATTTTGGCCTTTCCCTTGCAAGTCCTGTGAACACTCTTCATTTTGTGACTCGCCCCACTCTCCCCACCAAGAGAACTGAGCCCCTCCAGCAGAGCTTTTCCAGGCTGCTGGCCCCTCTTACCCGAAAGCATCACAAATAAAGACACCAGAGTGAGAACTGAAACAGCAGCCAACTGAAAAACGGCAACAACAAGGCTCTGTATGCTAGAATACACCCAGGGATAGAGTCCATTTTCTACCGACCTGAGAATAATTTTGGATATAATATAGCACAGGTTAGCACATTTACACAATCAAGACCTGAATTTCTCCAAGGAAAATCTTGTGTCATCTAATCCAGGTTAAAGTTCAGTGACATGCCCAGTACTGATATTTCTACTTCCAATAAGAGCTGGTCCACACAGGATTTATGTGATAGTCTTTGACTACATACAAGGGTGGGATAAACTGTCTCAGCATGAGAGCACCCATCCCTCTGAGCACAGAAGAGGTTGAGCTTGATCTGAGATAAGGGTAACAGGTACCTGAGACTCCACAGTTCTATCTTCCACTGGTCAAACCTCTGTCTTCATAAATGGTAATTTCAATCTGCATAGAAAAGCTGTTAAGGAAACACACTATAAAGACACTATGAAAACATAACCAGAAAAAGGCAGAAAAACATTAAGATGATGGAACTTTTGGTATCTTAGCTGTTTTAAGGCAGGCCTCAGAGCTCCAAAGCAAAGGCAACAGTCCATGTGAGATGCCCTGTCAGGTAAGAGTGCTGGCTCCCAGCCCAGGGCCTGCACAAGAACACAAAGTGCTGTGTACAGAGTGTTTGAGCCCTGCCCTTCTTTTGCTAAATTTCAGGGAAGGCTGTGCACCAAGCAACAAAGTTAACACTGCTACTGAGTCACTTACCAAACTGAAAATTATTTTGCTCAAGTTGAATGTTGTTTTTGTTTTGTTTTTTTCCAGGAGGTGTCTGCACAGTGAAAAACAGTTTGAGAAAAAAGGTGACAGCTCTGAGTTATTTGGACAAGGACACAGAAAATCCAACTGCAAGGAATTAGCCTTATCATACATTCAGTTGGCACTGGGTTCCAAGTTGCTGTGGTTTCATTATTTTCAAAGAAATAGATGGGTTATTCATTATACTCCCCAATTTGCTATGAGAGGTCTTTACAACTTCAGGCAGTAACTACATAAAATGCCAGCAAGTGTGGCTTAAGAGCTGAAGAAAAGGGTTGAAGTAAGCTACGCTGGAAGCAAGAGCTAGTGCTGGGCTAGTGTGAACTTAGAGTGATGCCATTTGTTAAAATCTTCACCAGAACCTGAGTGGAGGGTTACAAATTAAGTAACAGCCAGCTCTTGTTCTCACAATATCACTTTCTGTCCTACCAATCACTTCTTTCCCAAGTCAGACAAACAGCATTTCTGGAGGTCACTGGAAGAGAGGAAGGATCTCAAGTGCTCTTTCCAGGCAGTCACAAAGGTTGGGTTCCACATTTGCATTGTCTTTCCATGCGCCAAATCTCAACGTACTAAAACCTGACTGGAGACCAGGACACAACAAAGAGCAATAAGACTAATCACAGATCAAGCATGAGCAGGGGTGCCTCACTGAGACAAACAAGGAACACAAGCCAGAAGGCAATGTCAGAAGCCACAGAAGGATACGACTCTTAGTCCTCTTTCAATGGGGTCTGTCAGCAGAAGGCCCTGAGGAGCATAGATCTTCTCATTCTGTTCCTGAATGAACTTGGCAATTTTCTTTAGAACCTGGTAAAGAAACAGCACAAGAGTCACAACTCCCTCCTCAGGTTTCCTTATTTAAGAGTCAAAGCCCCAGTGGTATCAGAGGTATGGCAATGTGAGCACTAACACACAACAGGTCTGATGGCTCCACAGGACCCAAACTGACCAGCACCAACCTGTCTGAGGTACATCCATACAGAACCTGTACCACAATGCTGCAAGTCACAGGAAACCCATCAAGAACCAAATAGCTGCCTGCAGGCTGAAGGGTAAGCAAACACATACCTTTTCATAGTGCGTCTCCATGCACAGGAAGATGGTGTAGGCAGTCAGGCAGGCGAGACACCCCTCGAGGTAAGATTGGCCCCCAAGTTTTTCAGCTTCTGCATAGAGATTGTTCAGTGTCCGGACTGTCTCCTCAAACTGCTGCCTGTCAATCTGCAAGAGAAGAAAGTGGGGCTGGCTGCTGCACACTTCAGAACCCACTGATACCCTCGTATATCCACTTCCACTCATGCATTATCTGCACTGTGCTCAGAGCCCAAGCCTGAAAAACACTGAGGTACAGACCTGCAGTTCTTTGTTAGACACCTGTCCAGTGCTCAGGCTGAGCCTGAATTCAAACACAATGTGAATACAAAAGCATTCAGAGTAACACACCTAAGCAATAGTGCGATTCAACTGTGAAAAAAATGCAATTCACACACTGAGATGTGCTGGGTTAAAATGAGCAGGTGGAGAATGGAGGGACATTCCTGATAACCACAGTGCCTCGGTGCTGCTACAGTGCTGACCAAAAACACCCCCAACAAAACACAACAAATGAACGAGGAAGAAAAAAGAAATGGTGAGAGAGAAAATGGGGTAGCAAGGTGTGTTTGTTTGGCAGTCAACTGAAGATACTACATCTGATAGCACTGAGCAAAACAAAAGTACTTGAAACAGCACTTGTGAGACCTCTAAGCGGGTTGGGCAGGACAGGCAGGATTCCACGGGAGGGGACAATGTTAACGCCTGAGAGCACAGAGCCAGCTCTGTTCTCACAGACACAACGAGTACATTCTGATGTACTGCTGCAAACCAGCCGCTTTCTCCAGGACTGACCACAGTCCAGGACAGAGACACGGGGGAGGAACCACGGCCGCTCCTGCACCTGAACGGCCTCGGTTGGAGGTTTGCGCAGGAGACGCTACCCCGCGCTTGGGGAACCCGCGGAACTGGCTCCGAGCCAGGCAAGGCACCTGCGAAGTCCACCTGGGCGCAGGTCCATATAGCCTGGGCCCGGCCCGGCCCTGCCCGCCGAGCAGGCTCCGAGCGCCGCGCTCGGCGCGAGCCCCAAGCCGGCCCCGGCCCGCCCCGCCTTACCCTGTTCTCCAGTTCGGCCGGGAACTTGCTCTGGAACTGGCAGCGCGTTCCACCACTGTAGTCGCGCTGGATGAAGACCTTGCCCGACACGGGCGCCTGTTGCGGCCTCATCGCGCCGCCACCCCGGTCCCGTCGGGCCCCTGAGCTCCGTCGGGCACCCCGTGCACTTACGGCTGTCGCAAAACCGCCGAGGCCACTCCGGGCTCGGTAAGGGCGGAAGTGCCGCCAGGGGCCACGAGGCGCGACAATGCGCAGGCGCGCCCCGGAGTAGGACAAGCTGCGCATGCGCAAAGAAAACACCCGCGTCCATTGGCTGTATTGGTCCTCCCCTTCCCACCACAGGCGTGGCCAACCTACGTGCCCCCCCCCCTCGTACTTGGTACCGCCCGGAGGCCGCGCGCGAGCGCAGCGTTGCCCCGGTGGCACGGGGAAGCCAGGCTGCAACCCTGGTATCAATTTCATAGTGTTTTCTTTGGAATCGGAACCGGTGGAAACAGACCGACGTTCCCGCAGCTTTATCCCGGCTGGTTGTGCTGACGCACACGGGATCCGTGGGCGGTCCCTTAACCTTTGCCCGGGAGCTCTAAGATGCCCAGCGTCAGCCAGGGCACAGGTCACTTAGGTTAAGGAAGACCTGGAAGCTGCCGTGGCGCAGCCTGGGCAAGCAGCAGAGAGCTCAGGGACAGTCTCACCCCAGAACTCTGTGTCCTGCGGGGTGGGAGAGACCTGGCCCTGCTGCTGTCCCTGCGCCCCGCAGCCACCGTCCTGGGCCCTGCCGGCTGGGCAGGCTGCTTTGGTGCCAGTCACAGGCCTGCTTATTTAAACACTCGATAAAACCCATCACTTGGTGAAAAAAAAGCAAAGGGAAGAAAGAGTTTGGGATTTTAGTTTCATTATTTGCTGCTGCAGCTGCTACTTGTCAATCAGCTGGAGCTTCCACTCAGGAGATGATAAACAGGAGAGGCCTTCCCAGGCATCCCAAGGGGGAACGAACTCCAGTGCAGACATGCTGGCTTGGGTCATGCTCTGTCCTCGCTGGGTCAGCGTCCGAGCAAGGATGCAGGGCCAGATGTGCTTCCCACGAACCCGGGGCTCTGAGGCTGCAGGGCCAGTGGAGGCCCCTCCGGGCCCTGCTGAGGGAGGGGGATCTGCCCGGCCACGGCTGCGGGAGCCACAGGCAAGGGAGGGCATTTCTGGGGTCGCTGGATGTGGGGGTCCCAGGCTGCTTGCACATTGCCCTGCCATGTCTGTCCACCTCTCCATGGACACAGACCTCTGTCCCTGTGGCAGTCTGGATTCAGGGCAGAGTTCTTACGGACACAGGCTTCTCTGTGTTGTAACTGGAAAATGCAAATGCCTGGAGCCCTTCCTCGAGGGAATCCCTCCGTGGGGCTGAGGCACTGATGCCCCTGGGGAAACTGCAGCTCCACAGGGAGCCTCCTACTTAAGTTCACACAGAATCTCTTTTAAGTGGAAATGACTGTTTTCCCACAATTAGGTGAAGCAGAAATTATTAAGCAGGGCCACAGCCATAGTTATCTTGTATCTAATTGCCACCGTTCTGTCCTGCAGGGATTACTTCATTGTGCTTTTCTGCTAGTTTTTCCTTTTCTTCTGCTCAAGTGCTGATAACGCTTGCACCTCCTATCACGGGATATAAAAATCTGTTTTCAGAGGAGCCGCTCCTGCACCCCAAGTTGGTCTGTGGACTTTGTTGGCAAACAAATCCCAGGAGTGGCTGCTAGGCTGAACAGAGAATATACAGAGGGGTGGCAGACTGTGTATGGAGAGGAAGCAGCACACCACCAGTTTAAAGACACCTTTTCCTGTTTGCTTTTAGTCTTTCTCTTTTTACTCTGAAAGTGGAAATTGCATTTGCTTGTCTGGAAGACTCGGCAGGTGCTGAGAGGGGACTGTGTTGTCTTCCCACTTGTTCATACATTGGCCACAGCTTGAGGGAACGAGAGGACCCTGCCTGAGAGTTCCTCAGACTCCCATGAACGCTCTGCATTTGCAATTTCCACTTCATTCCCATCACACCAAAGTCGGGTGCAGCATTGTCCTTCCTCTGCAAGAGAACTTTTGATGGCCAAGAGGAATTCAGCAACAGTGGAGCAGCAACAATCATTAACCCTTAATTCTCAGCTGCAGGGGCCACCAAGCTGTGGGAGCCTGGCTGGAGTGGTGGCAGGACTCCCTGCTGCCAGCGAGGGGTTTCTGGCTTCCCCCTTGGTTATCCAGATGTGAGGACAGTAACAGCCCAGGCTGTCCGGTCACCGGCTCAGGGACAGAGGCCAAGTGGGCTGCCCCAGGAACCTGCATATTTGGCAGTGGGATCTTGCCTCACCCTCCTGCCCCAGTCCCTCGCACAGGAGCAGTCTGAATTAATGAAGCCTCTAGCACTCCATAATGAAGGCTAATAAACACCTCATGGGTAGTTCAAGGCTGGGGCTGGCCCCAACTCTTCCTTCCTGCACCCCGAGCTGAGACCCCCAGCCCAGTCCCCGCATGCACCTTGATGCCATCAGGTGTTGCTCTTTCTCTGGGGACCTGGGACATGGGTGTGTCAAAGCAGGGTGGGCTCGTTCTCCCTGAGGACACCGTGATCTGTGTTGTGACCTGTGTGTGCCAGGCACCCGCATTCTGGCACTGCTGGGCCCTGGCAGTGTTAGCAGCCCTGGTGCAAGGGAAACGCACTCAGAAATATTCTGCTGAAAATACTGGACCAGATGAATGGTGTCTTCCTAACCTTTAGCAGGTTCCAACGTGCAAACAAGATCATAATGTTAACGTTTTCTCAGATGTTTTATGTGCATTTAAAATATTCTTGAAGAATGGGCTTTTGAATGCAAGGTTTTATCCAATTCGAATTTTGCAAGATTTTATAAAAACATAAAGATATACTTTCAGGGTGTCTGAGATGCTGCTGGCCTTTATAGTAAACTTTGAAGCCCTCGCAGTGGAATATTATCACTATTACATGGAAGATGTCTCTGGAATTTGTGTGATTAGGTAAATGTGCTAATTTCTCAGTCCTCTATTGGATCATCTCTGAAATCACTTAACAAAGGAACAGTTAATAAATATGTTCCATCTCTGCACCAAAACCTTCTTTTGCTTTCTGTTGGGGTCAAAGGTTTGGCTTCTGCAGACATAAATGCATTTGAAACATACATTGAAAGTGCAACTTAAATGCTTGGGACAACTTTTCAGTGGATTCAGTTGCTTTGCTTATCTCCTAGCAAGTGTAAGAACAGATCTCTCTTCCCATGCGTGGCAACTGCAGCCCCTTCCAGCTGGCTTCCAGAGGGATTAAGGGATAATATATTTCTTCCCTCTCTTAACTGAAAACCCAAATAAAGAAAGGAGATAAATGGAATTTAATTGATGTTCATTTTAAGATACGTACTGTTGTGCTTTTGGAATAAAAGGGATGGCAAACACTGTAATCCCTGGGAATCTCCTGGGTTTGCCATATGAACAGGAAGGCCAAGCATGGAAATGGTGATCCTGCAATCTGTCTATTTTTGAAAGATCCATGTATTGTGTTAAAGTATTTCATTATTCCATGGCTAAATTGTTCATAATTTTAACAGGCTTATTCTGATTCCAACCAGTGAATTAGCATAAGCTTGTTAAAGTTTTACAGCAAGCGTCCCTGAAATCATAAAGCAAGGTAGTAAATGAGTTCAGGAGAGAAGCAGCTCTGTGTCCAGGCTGCACACCCTCGGCTGGCCCGGAGTGGCTCAGCCACTGCCCACAAAAGCAGGGTGCTCTCAAGAGCTGTGCCTTTGGGAGCTCATCCTTCGGGAGGGGCATTTGGGGTGCTCATACTGAGGGTGCCATGGGGCTGCACAGCCCCACTGTGCTCCTGCTGAGACGCCCTGGGCACAGCCGAGGTGTTGGACAGCCACGGAGTCCTCGTTGTTCATGGGCACAGAGCTTTCCAGCCTGACCAAGCACAGACACTTGTGGCTCATGGAGGAGACAGAAGCACTTTGAAACAAAGAGTCTTTCAGGTCACTTAACATAGTTTAGATCCAAGAGGACAAATCAAATTTACAGGCATGGCTTAGATTGTGAGATATGCTTGCAAAGCCAATTTGTTTCATTTTATGGGCTTGAAAGATTCTAAGTCAGGGGTCCCTGTATGGTTTGAATTAGGTTGGGACAGGGGTAGTCTGGAAAGCCAAATCTAGAGAAGTTTTCATTCAAAGCATCAGTAATTGAGTAGGGGCCATCCAGCATTTCAGTAATATTCTCAAATAGAATTTTCCATGTCTGCCCAAAATATGACATGTGTTTCCACATCACAAAGAAAATGATGACTATTTGAAAATGGTGGTATCTATCTTAAATTATTAAATATTTAGGAGTAGGATTTGATATGTGTACCAACAGAGAAAGTGAGAATTTCAAAGGGTGCTGCTTTCAAAAGAAAAAAAAATGGAAGGAAGCTCTAACTAGCACCAAAAAATTAAAGTTTTCTTTCTCTACCAGTATATGCTATCAACAAGATTATCAGTGTTATTGTCTGAACAGGAGTGTGACTGCAGGGCTTGGAGCTGGCAGGTCCATGTCCTGCAGGTCAGGTGGCCCCACTGGATGTTCCCAGCACTGTGCCATGCATGGGGCTGCCCACACGGCCCCCCTGGTGCTGCCCAACCACGCAACTCAGGCAGCCAGCGCCTTCCTCCTGGGCTCGTGGGGACCCTGACACCCTTCCTCCAACGTGAGGAGCCACCAAGAGTCCCATGCCTGTGGGTTCTGCAATGCATTTTGTGCCCTGCACGCTGAAAGCAGCAAGAAGGCCTTGGCAGCACTGAGTTAGTTAATGGTTGGACTCAGTGATCCTGGAAGTCTTTTCCAACCTTAGCGATTGTGTGATTCTAAGACTATTTGGGCAGAGGGATAAGCCCCTGGCTCCCACTGCTGAGCTCAGCTGCCAGAAAAGTTCCCCGGGAAGTAGCACAATCTTTGTTTGGTCATTAAAGCAGAAAAAGAGAGGGGGAATCTTAGGAAATGCTTGAAACGATTAGGTGATCTTAACTCTAAGGAGCTAAACAAATGCAAAGCAATTCCCCCCTCAGCCCCTCGTGCTGCTGTAGAATGTAATCTCATTTCTAAACACACAATTACAGAAAATAAAAAGAAAAGAAAAGAATAATTAATTTCTGCTTCCTCATGCAAATCCTCTGACCAATCATTAAGGGATCAGGGGCAATTCAGCTTCTTGTGCAAATTCCAAACTGAAGGCCTGAAAAAACCAAGTGAATGGATTTACTTTTCTAAGAACCAGAATTAACAAAGGTTCCATTTTCCATGGTTATGTGCCTGGCCAGACAGCCCTTGCTGACAAGCTCTCAAAAAACATGTGTTGGCCTGTTGAAAAGGCCCCAGTGTGGACTGACAGACAATTGAAGTGACAAATTGTTTCATTGTACTTGGCAGGGAGAGCGCTGTATTAGATAATTATGGCAAGGAGGGAAGCGACAGGTCACAGGTCAGAAGACACGTCTGACCCTGTTTTCTGAAAGCCCTGAAAGGAGCCCACGCCTGGGAGAGCAGCGTGGTGCTGCCAGCGGCTGCTCCTTCCGCTGTGCTGATTAAGAGCTAAGGAAGATGGAGTGGGATGAGCTGGCTCCCGGCAGCCCCGCTGCCCTCACTGGCTCCGGCAGGCCCGCAGCGTCGCCTTGGGCAGGCGCTGGGACATGGGCACCGTCGGGGCACGGGCACTGCTGGGACATGGGCACTGCTGGGACACGGGCACTGTCGGGGCACGGGCACTGCTGGGACACGGGCACCGCTGGGACATGGGCACTGCTGGGACACGGGAACTGCTGGGACATGGGCACTGCTGGGACACGGGCACTGCTGGGACATGGGCACCGTTGGGGCACGGGCACTGCTGGGACACGGGCACTGCTGGGACACGGGCACTGTCGGGACACGGGCACTGCTGGGACATGGGCACCGTCGGGGCACGGGCACTGTTGGGTCACGGGCACCGCTGGGACATGGGCACCGCTGGGACATGGGCACCGTCGGGGCACGGGCACTGCTGGGACA
>VZRZ01004637.1:162124-187367 GCA_013398175.1 Climacteris rufus | reverse complement strand
GGGCCCGGTGGGGCCGCCCTGCGGGCGCTGGTGTCGGTGGCCGCCGGGCTGCTGGCCTGTGGCGTGGCCAGCGAATACGACTATGTCAGCTACCAGTCCGACCTGGGCCCTTACCCTGGCGGGCGCTTCTACGCCAAACCCCACCAGTGCGTGGCCATCCCCGCCGACCTGCGGCTTTGCCACAGCGTGGGCTACGACAAGATGGTGCTGCCCAACCTGCTGGACCACGAGACCATGGCCGAGGTGAAGCACCAGGCGAGCAGCTGGGTGCCGCTGCTCAACAAGAACTGCCATATGGGCACCCAGGTCTTCCTCTGCTCCCTCTTTGCCCCCGTCTGCCTGGACCGGCCGGTTTACCCCTGCCGCTGGCTCTGCGAGGCCGTGCGTGACTCCTGTGAGCCTGTCATGCAGTTCTTTGGCTTCTTCTGGCCAGAGATGCTTAAGTGTGACCAGTTTCCCCAGGATGACGTCTGCATTGCTATGACAGCTCCCAATGCCACCGAGGTCTCCAGGCCCAAAGGTAAGGCATGGCTAGTGCTGCAGCCTTGCTGCTGGCACTCCTGTCTGAGTTGACAGAGCAGGCATTAGCCCAGGAAGGGCCATATGGGACTGAAGGGACTCTTGTGGCAGGAGGAGGTTCACCTGAACTCTATTTTCGTCATCAGCCCTCCTTCAGCCTGTAAGCAGTGTGTGTGCTCTCCTGTCCCGAGGAAGGTGGGATGCCCTGCCAGCTCCTCATCCCTATCCCGGAGCCAAGCCTTGGGATGGACTGCTTGGGACATGGTGGGGTCTTGCCTGTTCTGGTCCCCACACAGGCACTGGTGCTGGGCTCCAGCCCTGATGGACCAGGGTGTGACCCTCTGTCCTCAGATGCTGCACTGCCCTGGCAGTGGTTCCGCACCCAAGCCTGATTCCTGCAGGGCTGCTCTGGGCAGCAGGAGGATGCGTGGCCTCCATGGCAGAAAGTGCTGGCTGACTGGAGTCAGCAGTGACAGTAGTCCTGGTGGGATCCCCCACGGCCATTGCAGTCCTAGGGCCAGAGGCAGGGCAGCTGGTGGCCGGGCATGCAGTGGAGATCCAGTCCTGCATTTGGGTGGGCAGTGGGCTGGAGGGAGAGCAAGAGACCAGCCCAAGAATGAACAGGGAAAGTGAACGTGGTTTGTGTTTGTTCCCATTGCATGCAGCACATTTCTTTGGTGCCAGACTGGCTTGTTTGTTTGAGTTGCAGTGAGTCTGACTTGTTGTTGGAAGCTTGAAAATAAATAAATATCCTGGTGTCACTTTGGCGTTTGCTATCAGAGCACTGTGAAAGGCTGGCCAGAGGGATGTTTGTAGAGGGAGATGGCAGAGGGCTCGGAGAGTGCTTTTTGTCGAGCAGAGCCTCATTGAAGAGATTTGGCACTCCTGATTCCATGGGGGAATAGTGCCAGTGCTTGGGAGGAGCTTGGGTACGGGTGGAAGGAGGGGGCTCAATGATTGCCTTGGCTTCTGCACTGTGTTGGAGCTCGTCTGGAGGGACATGTGCCCTTTCCAGTTACCTGTACAGACAAAGGCTGGATGTGGTGCTCGTCTGGGAGCCCTAACCCAGCCAGGTGGGACGGTGCAATGTCATCCTGCCAGCTTGGAAGGAGTCATACTTCAGGGAGCCCTTCTGATCCAGGACAGGAAGGGAGTGCGTCCCGCAGCGGCGGGGTAGATGCTCTGAGGTGTCTCTAGGAGCTGTGTGGGGGCTTGTGAAGGGCAACAGGGAGCAGTGGGGTAGTGACTGTGGGATGGCAGGCACAGGGGGATATACCCAAAGGAGGTATGCACGGGAGCCCGTGTCATGTCTCGGCAGTGGCATCCAGAGGCAGGTGCAAAATGAAGATTGTGCACATGCCAGAGGCTGAGCTCCAGCTGATCTCATTGCCAGGGAGGGACTCAGCCTCTCCCCACAGTGATGGCAGCACAAGCCATACTGGCTTCCTTGTCATGGCTTGCCTTTACTGATGTGATTGCTAGAGGAATCTCACTGTTTTCCAGGAATGCTCTAAAATAATATGTCCTGTGTGAACCTGGACCCTTGGTCAAGACCGCAGCCATGTCCTGTGTTGCAGGTACAAAGGTTGCCTTTATTTCCTCAGGGACTTGCAGCCAAGCATGCTCCTGGGGCAGCTGGTTCTGAGCTGCCCTTCCAAGGTCTGAAATAGCATCTGAGCTGTTTGCAGGTAATTCATTTTACAGGCATTAATGAGGCAAGACATGGGAACAGTCTTCTAGATGAGCAGCATCTGCCAGGTTTTCCCGTGTGTAGTTTAAAGAATTTCTGATCACCTTTTGGACTTGGCTTGATGGCAGCACTGGAGTGGGACACTACTGCTTTCTTTTGGTGCCTCAAACAGTTTAGAGTGAAAAAAGCAAACTCCAGGTTAGTTGCAACCACTGCTGTGATGTGAACCAGCACTGCCAGATCTCCTGCATGCCAGAGAGGATCTGCTGTCGCAGAGGCACCTGTCGCTTTGGCTCTTGCACTGCCTCCTCCTGCAGATGTGGAGTCATTGCGGGTGACCTGCAGCTCAGTCCTTGTCCCTGTGCTGCCTGGGTACTTCCCTTCACCCCGGTTCTGCTGTGGGCACCAGGTCCATGGTTTGTCTGTGTTTTCCATCAGTGCCAGCTCTTGCAGCCCTTCTGCTCTTGGGCATAGGGGTGTTTCCTGTTAAGCCACACAGGGTCAGAACCAAGCAGTGTCCCCCCTTTTCTCTTGGTACTAAGAACAAACCCTTTCAGTATTTTTCCCCATTAACACCTCGAAATTGGAATTTGTTTCTGCCTCTCAAAGAGCTGACCTGCTGAATTCCTTTCTCCTTAAGCACAGGCGGTAAAACCTGCAGGCCCACGGGATGCATCAGGGGAGTTGCAGATTAATACAGCATTACACATTCCTTCTCCTGCCCCTGGAGTAAGCTGGTTCTACAGCCAGGCATTGGAAAATGGTCAGCAGGGAACAAGCAAGCTGAAGGCAGGCTGAGGTTGTGCTTGGAGTTGAGCTGTCAGCTGCAGCAGATGGGCCCCAGCCAACCTGCAGCGGGCCAGGAGGGTGCGCTGGAGATGTCTGCTGTGGTGCCTCAGGAGGAATAGGAGGGCTTGCAGGGTTGGGGTAGCTGTGGCTCCACAGAACAGCAGTTTTCCTGTGGCACAAAGCTGGGCAGGAGCTGGCCAGGCCCTCAGCATTTGTCTTCCTAACTGTGGGGTAAAGGGGTGACCCAGAGCAGAGGAAATTTCCCTTCCCACTGGCAGGAGACAGTGTCTCCTGCAGTCCTGTTTGCACATCTGTGCACTGACAGGGCTGCAGGAGGCAGGACTGGAGGATGGGTTGGTTTAGATTGGATATAAAGAAGAGGTGTTTTTGCAGTGAGGGTTGTAAAACACTGGCACAGATTACCCAGAGATGTGGTAGATGCCTCATCCTTGGAAACGTTTGTGGTCAGGTTGGATGGGACTCTGAACAATCTGATGGAGTTAGGGCAGGGGGATTGTGCATGAGTGAAGCTGCTGCCTGTGGAAGGGGCTACCCAGGGGCTCCCAGCTCCAGCCCATGGCATGGCTGCTGGCTCTGGGCCCTGGCACAGCAAGGCAGGGGTCCCTGCCACCATGGATGTGTTAGAGTCTGTTCAGGGGCTGCTGGAGCACAGCTAGAGCAAAGCCTGTATTTGCACCAGGGAACAATCAATCTTATTTTCCATTTTTGTTTGCTTTTTTTATTTTAAATTGGTTGCCTGGAAAATTCATAGAGTGGATGCAGTGGTGACTTTCGTGTTTGTCTGGCTGGTGCAGGCTTGGCCAGCCTCCTCATGTGCACTTTGGCTGCTGAGGCCGATTGAAGTGCTTTGCATGGCAGGTACCCCCGGCTTGTTCCTGAGGGTGATCCCCAGCACAGTGATAAACTCCTGGCTCTGCAGCAGATGGAGGGCTGGGCCTGTCACCCTCCTGTGAGCATCCCCTCTCCCTTATCATGAGCTCATTAAATGTGCAGTCTGGAAATAAATATTCTGACTGCTGATTTTAAAAATTAGGTGTTAGGGATGTCATCATATCTCCAAAGGCTGGCTTCTGCCTGTGTTGCTCTGAGTTAGATGGTAATAGTGGCAGTTGCACATTAGAGTTCAGAAAGAAAAGGTTACCCACATGATGAGCAGCTCTCAGAGGTACGGAGTGTGGGACTGTGGAGTTGGGTGTTGGTGCTGTGAAGGCTGACTTGTGACTTGCATAGGAGCGAGTGGAAGGCCAGTTGCTCTGCATGTGTGATTAATAAAGTCATGATGCCTGTCCCTAGGAATTAGCATTTGGCACAGAACAGATTTGGGGGTGGCAACAGAGGAAGAACAAGCCACAGAAAACAAATGTCTCGCCTGAACTCCCGTGGGGCATCTGTGGCTGAGGAGACACAATTCTATGGTGGCTGTGCCTCCCTCACCAGCCGTGCTGGCTCTGCATGCCTCTTTCTGGGACACCTCTCTGCTTTTTTGGTCCAGCAATGCTGCGGGTTTGCTGGCCTGGCTCAGGGCTGGAAGGCCCTGAGTGCTCTGTCTGCACGCAGGGGCTGGCAGATGTTTTGCTGCAGTGTTGTCCCTGAGAATAACTCCCTTGTGTGGGAAGAGACCTCCATCCTGCTGGACCAGGAACAAGCAGCATCTCCCAGCTCAATAAATTCATCTGCCAGTAGTGCAAGTCTATGTCTATGCTGCTGGGTGGTCTCTGTTCCAGCTGCAGATGGGAACCTGGAAACAGATTCGTATTCTCTGGGTGAAGTGAGCTTTTCTCTCAGGACAGATCCCAGTGAAATCCCATGGGCTGGCGTTGCCCAAGAGGCGGATGTCTGCCACTGCCAGCTGCTGGAGAGCAGAGATGGCTCTGCTGCGCTGGAGCCATGAGGCTGCCCTGGGCTCAAAACAAAAGAGGGGATGACCACAAGAGCTGTGGGGGTCCATCCCCAACCAGTGCTGCTCTGGGACAGAGGAGGAGGGAGGGTGGTGAGGGGCTTGCTGAGCATTGCCCAGGCAGCCTGTGGAGTGGTCCCCAGTACCAAGAGGAACACTGTACTGAACTGGGCTGTCCCAGTCCTGAAGCCACTTGCCTGGCACCAGCGTGGCCCCTTGGCAGATGAGCCATCCCTGGGCAGCATTCTCCTGTGCCAGGGTTTGGGCACTGCGTGCCTGCCTTGGCGTGCCATGGGAAGGGAACATCAGCAGGCTATGGGCCATGTCCTGCGGCAAACGGCTTCCCTCAGCTGAGTGCCTGGCCTTGAAAACTCTTGGCCAGTGCTGTCCTTTTGCTCTTAGCAGCTGCCTGCCTCTTCCTGTGCCTGGCCTTGGGGCCACTCACAGCATTGCAGTGGGGTTGGCAGAAGGCTGCCCACGGCCAGCGCAGCCCTGTAAGCGGCTGGATGGTTCCTGACACCCGCAGGGTGTTGTCCTGCAGGGCTGGGAGCCTGTGGCAGAGTGCATGAGCGTGTGTCCCGCTCGAGGGTGGCGGTCTGACAGCGTGGGCAGTCTGGCTCCGCAGTGGTGCTTCTGCTGGCTCCTCACCGCAGGTCAATTCTCCTCACTTCTCTTCTCTCTCCAGGAACGACTGTGTGTCCCCCTTGCGACAACGAGATGAAGTCAGAGGCCATTGTGGAGCACCTGTGTGCCAGCGAGTTTGGTGAGAAGGAGCACTCTGGGTGCGGGGAGGCTTCCCGGGTGGGCACGGAGCAGCATGGTTCCTGTGTGGCTGAACTGGGGGCAGCCGGTTTCGCTGCCCACGGTCCGTCCCCGAGGCCAGGCACGGGTGCCTCTAGATGTCAGTGTGGGTGCGCGGAGGCGGCGCCGGGCCGGGCCGGGCCGCGGTGTGTCCGGGCTGCGTTCGGCTCCCGCACCAGGGGCAGGGACGGCGGCAGTGCCCACACCCCGCACGGCCCCGGCGGCAGCGAGGGGCACCTCTCCTGCCCCTCCTGGCAACGCGTGGTGCGGGACAAGCCTCCTGAGCGTGGGGTCACGGCCGAAGAAGCGATGCTACTGTCAGCCACAGCTGCAGGCAGAGACCCAGAGCCGAGCACATTGGGCCGGGGATGGGGCAAAATTTGTAGTGTCTGTTCTTTGGTGAACTCGGGGTGGGGAGAGGTTTGTAACTCAGCCCTGGTGTTCCCAAGCTCTTGTGTGCTTGCAGGAATGATGCATATCATGAATCATTATTCTGCTTGCAAGCATGAAGGAGTAAACCAGCCTCCTTCTTCCCCAGACTGCTTGTACTGCTGTGTTTCTTTTGAGCAAAGTTATGCTGCTCTTGGCAAATCTAGGCATAAAAACCCAAAGCCAGTCCTTATCTAGGGCCAAGCAGTGAGTTAAAAAATGCAAAGCTACTTGAAAGCTCCGTCCTAAATATATTATGAGTGAGTGAGTCGGACAATCAGAGGTAAACTGACCTTCATTTAAAGAAAAGATTATCACAAGGAAAAATATTAGCTTTCTCAGATCAAACCCAGAATTAACTGGTTTTGATATCCTTGCTGATGTATGTAACTTTCCCAGAAGGTTATTAAAGGCATATTGAACAAGGTGTGCATTCCTGGGGGATTAGCACTTGAATGTGCCCTGTGCCGGAGAGTGCTTATGCAAAGCCAAACCTGCTCTGCATGCTGGTGTGTTCCCCTTTCAGCTGGAAATGAATGCTCAACTCTCCTGCAGATTTGGTATGCCAGAAGTCCTAAGTTCAGCACAGACTTTTTCTAAGAGGGGAAAAAGCATCAACAGGAACACCAATGTAATAGTTTCCCAGGAATGTGCATACTTCTGGCTCGGTCGGGGAATGGAAGCAGACATTTGGTGCATGGCCTGGCTGGGGAGTGGGAGGTGCCAAGCTGGATTGCTCAGGGCTCTGTCCTGGGCAGGCATGCAATAGGAGCTGAATCAGAGCTGCCCCTGCCCCACTGGACACAGAGGGAGAGACTGAGGGGAATTTCCCAGCTGGTGGGGAGGGAGAAACAGCCTCTGGAGTCAGCACATCTGGTTTGGGTAGGAGCTCCCTGCCCGGAATTGTGGTGATGCAAAGGCATTGCCCCAGTCCAGGGGCTCTGGCTTGGGGATCTCCATCCCAGAGGAGGAGTGAGAGGCTCTGGCTGGTGGCAGCCATGGATCTGGTGCTGGGGGGTCACTGCAGTGAGATGTGTGAGGAGTGAGCCGAGGTGGCATCCTGCTGGTGAGCAAGTGCTGGGAAGGGAATACAGACTGAACCGCATGCTTGTCAACAGCTTCTGCCTCTAAATATCCTCCCGTGCTCTGGGACAGTTACACAACGGGGAGCTGAGGCCAAACCAGAAGAATTCACTGCCTCGGCAGAGCAGCTTGGGACAGTGACTTGCCCACAGCAAAAGTTGTTATTGGAAAATACTGTGGTGACAGTGTCCAAAGGATGGAAATATTTCCTGGCAGATGTGGCCAGTCTGTAGCCAGCTGGAGAGTGGGAGCACAGGATAGGATGCAGTACAAGTCCTACCTATGCTCTGGGAGGGAAGGCAATGTGAGATGCCAAGAGGGGAGAGCAGCTAGTGGAGGAGGCATTGGCTTCAGGAAGTTTTCCCAAAGCACAGTGCATGGCCTTTGGATCTTTGTTTAGTCTTGTGGGGGGTTACAGTCACGGGGTAGTTTCTCAAGGAAAGGTGTTTATCTGGCACTAAAATAAACTCCCAAGCCTTCAGACTGAGGTTTCTCATGCACATCCACCAAGGTAAACACTGGCAGCTGACAGGTTACAGATCCTCATCAAAGCCAGACATGTACAATAAATGTTTAAACTAACATGTGCTGCACAGGGCAGCTGTTGGTAGGTCCTGCACTGATTCCCACTGTATCATTACTGCAGATTTCTCTTACGTCCCAGCAATTTGTTACAGACAAGAGGTGAGGAGCACTTTGCCCACCACGGATGTGTGTCTGTGCCAGGGTAGGAGGTAGCTGTGTAGCAGCTCTGGTGTTGGTCTACTGCAGGAAGAGAGTTGTGGCCAGCTGTGAACACATGCTGTAAAGAAAAGTCAGGAGAGGATCTTGAACAAGATGCTGGGGCTCAGAGAGGTGCCAGGAGACTGCCAGTCTTGTGGTCCAGCACAGCTCTGGGTTTGCCTTTGTTTGAGGAGGGATGAACCTGGCCTCCAGGGTGCTGGTTTGAGGCAGCTTGGCCACTGAGAGTAGGACGACTTTGGGGTGGATGTCAGTGAGGGGTGCCAGAACCCTGGCCTCTGCACAGAGCAGCACAGGGGGCGAGAACAGGTATGTGGGGGTAACTGTGGTGTAGATTTTAGTGTAGTGCTGTCGTGCTTGGGCAGCAATGGATGCAAGAGGAAGCATGAGATCGGCCTCCAGTGCCCCCACAGCCGCCTCCCACAGCTGCCCTGGGCTGCAGCCAGCGCTTGTTTCTTACTCCCAGAGTTCATTCCACGCTCTGTTTCTCTTAGTGATTTTATTTATTGTTTCTGCCCTTTCTCTGGGGTCTGAGGGGATCCTGCTGAACGGGCTCTGTGGCACTGGGGACTGCAGAACAATCAATACATGCTGTTTATTTTTTCTCCGTGACTGACAGCTCCTTGCCTGCAGCCTTCTCCTGTTACAACCCTAATGTGTCTTCTGGCAGGTTTCCTCTTTCTCAGTGATTTCTAAAGGAAGGAAAAATGAGGCTGAAGGAACAGCGGAGCTTTCCCTTCTCTCACGTTCCCTTTCCTGCATATGAGGTGCTGGAGGGGGGCCCCTGACCGTGCAGACAGGAGAATAGCAGACAGTGTCCTGCTCCCAGGCTCTCGTGTGCTGAAAAAGAGGGTCTGGAGGTGCCTGTGGGGCACAGGCATGGTGTGTGGTAGTGGGTTGTGAACAGGGCACAGGGGCTCCTGCTCTCTGCTGGTGACTACCCAGGTTCAGTGCCATCCTTGGAGAAGGTTGTACTGGAATGCATGTGTGTCCTGTGAAACTAAATGGTAAGAAGGGCTTGTGGGTGGCATGTTGATCCTGCAGCCCTCTTGGGCCACTGTGCTGTGCAGAGAGGCAGGTGTGCATCGTGCCACAGCCAATGCCGAAGCAGCTGTGGTCACAGTGCAGCTGCTGGGCTGGAGAGGTGGCACGTGCAGAACCCTCCTGGGGTCAGCTCCTTCCTGCTAGCCACAGCTGAAGATTTAGTCTGTCTGTGCAAGCGTGTCCTGGGGTCTCAGAGGCGATTCTGGCCCTTCTCCCGCTCAGTGCTGAGACGGATTTGGTGCAGCACGGGGGGAATGGAAAGGCCAAGGCTCCCAGTGAGGGAGCTGTTTGCTTTGGCAGCTCTGCTGGGTCCTGAAGCCAAGACTCGATCCATCCTGCTTGAGCCTTTTGCCTGCTGTGGTGGTGTTTCCAGGGCTGGGGAGATGCCAGGCGAGCTGCTGCAGCACCATGGTCCCCCCTGCCAAATGCCGTGTTTTAGCAAAGCCACAAGCTGGGGGCTGCCTCCCGCTGTATGGCAATGGGCTCTCAGAGCAGCATGTGCCCCGGAATGAATGGACCTCAGGTGCCACTTTTCTGGTGTGCATGGGACATGCCAGAGCTGTGTGTCCAGCCTGCCACTGTGAAACACAGCTTTCCCACCTGGGAATCTCACCTGGAATGTGGGTTGGAGCCTAGGGAATGTGGCCCAAGTAAAGGGAACAAGGGGAGTTTGGGGAGCCAGGTCACTGTGGAGGGATGAGCAGAGATCACCCTGCTTGTGGGACTGCTCAGCCTGCAGCACCAAAGGCAGATGAAGCTTGGTGGTCCCTGAGTCGGGCTGTGATTACCTGGGCAGCACCACAGGCTGGTGACAAGGACATTGCTGGTGGGAAGAACAGAACCTGGCACAAACTAATTGCAGCCCTGGTCAGCCTCCTCCTTCTTCTCCCTGGGTTTTATCCCATCTTGTCTCTGTGCGCTGCTCTGGACGAGCAAGGTTTGGATGAGGTTTAGGTTCACGTCTGGTTTTATGGTTCCCCTGGGCAGCTCTCATGAACCTGCATTCCTGGCTTACAAACTGCTGTGTGCAGGGAAGGGAGCAGCTGTGAGCTCCCACGGTACAGGATTACCAGGCCTTCTTTGTCTTCCATGGACTGTGATGCTTGGGATAGGACAGCACCTCCACCACCTGGCAGACCCTTTTCTTCCTCTAGCAACAAGGATGAAACCTTGCAGTGATCTCAGCAGAGCACTGTGCAAACAAGCCATTTTGCAAAAGTCTCTTGTTGTGCCATTGTGATGGTGTTTTACCATCCCTCCTGCACTAGCCACCTCTGTGCTTAGTGCAAGGGCTCCAAGTCAGCACGGATAAAGAAAGTGAGGCTCACATTGGGGGATGTTGCTGCTACTGCTGCCCAGTTTATGTCACGGAGCTTAGAGCTGCTTGAAAACTACTTACTTAATTTTCCAGATTTGTTGCAAACTGATCTGGTTCAGCATCTTTAGCTCCTTAAAGCTGGAGTCTCTTTAGCTCCTTCAACATCCTGAATTTGCAAAACAGATGGAATGAAAATTTCACTTAGGTTTCCAGTCCTAGATTACTTTCTTGTACAATAACAGTGTAACATGACAGGGCTCTCAGCAAACCCAGGGGGTGTTTTTGGCACAGAGGCAGACAAACACCATTGCTTCTGTAGCCAGGGTAGTGTCTGGGAGCACAAGCGTGGTGCTGAGTCTCTGCTGCCTGCTTAGCATTGTCATCGTGCTGTCCTGCTGCCACCTGTGTCTGGAACGGTGAGCAGTGCTCCCATCCAGGAAGCAATGTGTATGTGCTGCTGCATGTTCCAGCAGAGCAGGACTTCAAGGAATGATGCTGTGGGGACCTGTCTCCCTGCAGAGCCAGAGGTTCTTGTGGACTGCCTGCACCCCTGCTCCAACTCAAATGAGAAGGGACAGCAGCCAGTTAATCACCTCTCTGAGCACTGGTTATCTGCAGCTCTGAAGTAAACTCCCAAATGATAAAAATGTTAGCAATTTTTGACCATATGTGCTTTTCCCCAAAAATGAGGCAGAGCCAAATGACACAAAAATGTTGTTTTAATGTACAACACATTTTCATCATTTTTCTCTTGTATGTGAAATTTCTCTTCATGGTCGTGGCAAAAAAAATTTAAAAAAATTCTTGGGGGGGTTGCGATTAACTCAGGAAAATGCTGAACCCAAAGAGGAGAGTATTTGCCGTGGAAGTTGTGTCAGACCAACTCCCCTTCTCCTGGGAAGGTGCAGGCACATGACTGTGTGCTGGGGTCTCCACAGCTCTGATGCAGAGATATGCAGTGCTTGGAAACTTGTTTCACAGGCACCTAAGGGCTGGTGTGACTGCAAATGAATGCTTGATAAGCCAAATTGACCTTTTAAATTATCCTTTCAAGAATCTCTCCATGCCTCTAGAGAAGGGAAATCACCTCATTTACTCAACTAACGTTTGTGCTTGGCAGCTGAACAAGTCCCCTCTCAAATGGGAAGTGCTGGGTGCTTTGCTGGAGGAAGGGGAACAGAGATGTCAGTGTTCTACCTTGCTGCTCTCCTGGGCATGAGGCAGCTCCACCTCAGGCACTATGGGTGTGTGTGTCACAGTGGGCCAAGTCAGGGCCAGAGTGATGCCATGGAGCAGGAGGATACAGGAGCAGAGTGGGGAGAAGGGGAATGCAGGAGTGGAGCGAGGCACTGGGTGTCTGCAGTGGGACAGGGCGTTGCTGCTGTCAGGGCCCATGGCACCGGTGCCCCCTGAGCCTCACTTAGCAGAGGCTTTGTGCTGCTGAAGGCTGCTCAGGAGTTGTTTTGTTTTTCCTCTCTCTCCGGCTTGTTTTGCAGCTCTTAAGATGACCATAAAGGAAGTGAAGAAGGAGAACGGGGACAAGGTGATTGTTCCACGGAAGAGGAAGGCACTGAAGCTGGGGCCTATCCGGAAGAAGAACCTGAAGAAGCTGGTGCTGTTCCTAAAAAACGGGGCGGACTGTCCCTGCCATCAGCTGGACAACCTCAGCCACTACTTCCTCATCATGGGCCGCCAGGTGAAGACCCAGTACCTGTTGACAGCCATCTACAAGTGGGACAAGAAGAACAAAGAATTCAAGAAGTTCATGAAGAAGATGAAATCTCCCGACTGCCCAACGTTTCCATCTGTTTTCAAGTGATGGGGTGGGAAGCGGGAGAGCCGCTGTTGGGACCTGCTCAGTCGGGTACAGCGGCTCAGTCTCGCTACTCTGCAGTGGGGATGCTGGAGCCAAGCCCTCCTGCTGCTCCATCCTGCTCCTCGGAGCTCCCTCACTGATCTCAGCCCTCCCACATCCCCGCTGCCAGTGTTTGCCTGATCGCCTGGGTGTGCGGTGCGTGTGCACCAAACAGTCGCGGAGGTCACGCAGGATTTATGGCTGCAACATCTAAAGACCTCTTATTGTACGGATATGTACAACCATTGAAATAGCAGCTGTCAGGTAAAGAGGGCAAGCAGAGGGTGTGAGGTGATGTTAAGAGCTTGCATGCTTGCAGAAAGGACCCTCGTGACCACGTCACTCCTGTCTTCATGGCTGCAGGATCGTCCTGAACTCCTGTATGAAGCAGAGCTGGCTGATTAGAGAGACATCCCATCCTCACAATCAAAGTTAATAAATGAGTAGTGGAGAACCCATTACAACCTCTGATAAGAATTCCTAATAGTTAATTGCCCTCACTGTAAAAAAATCCCATTATAGTGTAAACCTGCTTAGTTTAAGCCTTAACCCAAGTTCCCTGTGGTGCCTTGATGGGCTGGAGCCCTTCCTCACCAGCATCTCTTGTAACGTCTCAGTGGGTGCCTGCCTTGGCCTCTGCTGCTGCGGCCGAGCCCCTCGTGCCCAGCGCTGTGCTGTGCCCAGGCAGCCTTTGAGCCTCGGCGCTGTGCCCCGTGTGCTGGTGCAGTGGCCATGGTGCCCGGGGCAGAGGGGGTCTCTGCCTACCCCTGTGCCTTTGGCCTCGTGCGGGCCCCTGACCGCAGCAGCGTCCGGCTGAGCTCCCTGCCCTCGGCCTGGGTGGCAGTGCCCATGCACAGGTGGCCTGTGCTGCTGGTGCCCAGAGCTGCCGTTCCTTTTGAGGCCTGTGCCAAGGTCCAGTTGCTGTCCTGCTCAGTGCTTTGGCTGCGGGGAGCTTATGGCCAGCTCCTCCAGCTTGTGTCACTCCCTCACTTTACCAGTGATGTTTTTATACTTCCTTTAGGCTGCTGGCAAAGTACCAGAGTGCAGAAGGCCAAGGACTTGTCCCTAGAGAGCGCCACAGGGAATGCTCCATCTGTGTCTTTCCCTCTTTGCCGTTGCTGTGGGACCCATCAGTCTTGGGGTTTGTCTGTTTGATCTATGACAACTTGGCTTTCTATCATTCTGTGTCTTTTTTGCCCTAATCAAAATGTCATGTTTGTATGACTTCAAATAGTTTATGAAAGACAAAGAATATCTCGTCCAAATGATTACATTTATTGACCAAGCTGTAATTCATTATTCTATTAATTGGACAAGTTCTCTTTTTCATAGACCCATATCACTCCACATTCATTATCCTTCCTGTTTCCATTAAGTATTCTCATCCATCACCAATACTTTAAGAGAATGAATATCTGAGGTCTGAGATAATCCTGTTGTATCACAGTTAAGTGACATAACAAATCCTCGTTTTTGAGGTTTGAACCAAGCCCAGTCAAAGCTGGTAAATTAATTATTCCTTAGCTTGGGAGTGCTGCTTATTCCCCATGTGGGGACAGAGCCACAGACTTGGTTGTAGACGAATTCCACGAAGAAGCCAAGTACTCCTGAGGAATGATGTTTCACAGCTAACAGATGGATTTAGGATGTGAACTTTGTAGAGTCCCCCTAGGTTGTCTTAGGCCACCATTTGTAGTAGTGTTGTTTCTTTATTGCAAAATTAATCATTGTAGATAATGTGCTTTATTGGTGAAGTAAAGAAATAAATAAACTACGGGCTTTAACATCACAGATTGATGAGGTGAAATGATACAGAGGGCTGACAAATGCAGTCGTGTGGGGAATGGAGTCAGGATATGATGAGCTGAAAGGCCAGTGATCTGTGAGTGCCCACAGTGCCCCTAAAAGCCCTGCTGGGCCCGGGGCAGGGACCCTCTGTCCCTGCTGGCTCACCTTCCTGAGCAGCAGAGCAGAGGATCAGCTGTGCCTGAGAGAGCTGCTGCTGAAATTGCCAAATGAATCCATTACAATATGATCCCTTTTTAGAAAGAGATGCTGTTTCCTAACCCACACTGGTGCTCTCAGAGCTGCTTCAGCGACTGGCTGTGGGTGTGCTGGGGCAGCCTGGCCTGGAGGCTGTTGATGGTCCCAGACCATTGGAACAGACTGCCCAGGGAAGTGGTAGAGTCACCATCCCTGGAATTCTTCAAGAAATGACTAGACATGGCACTTTTTGCTATGGTTTAGTTGATGTGGTGTTCAGTCAAAGGTTGGACTCAATGATCTTGGAAGTCTTTTCCAACCTTATTGATTCCTTGATTCTGTCATTGCATGCAGCATGCATGGAGAGCAGGTGCCCTTCCTGGGAAGCTCCTGCTGCTTCAGCCAGCCTTGGCTGCAGCTTGCAAGTGGTTTTAATCAGTGAGTTTTGACCTACCTGTCAGGTGAGGAACTGCCAAGAGCTGAGAATGTGCTGCGGCCCCAGCTGGATCCTGAGTGCAGGGGGAAGTTTGAGAGCTTGGGGTAAGCAACAAGTTTTTTTGCAGAGCAAAGCATTTGTGCAGAGACATTGGCTGCAGCAGTGTTGTCACCACAAGAGCAGGTAAGGTCAGTGCAATGCAGCTGCTGCTTGGGGTCTCCTTTGCACAGCTCAAAGCTGGTGCCTGGGTGGTTTGGGAGCTGACCTGGAGTACTTCAGGACCTGGGCTGAATCTGCCTCTGCTTTATGTGTCCCTGCATTTCACTGCTGGTTCATCTGTGGTCATTCAGCAAAGCCAGAGCATCAGGTTGGTTTGAAGAGATGCAGGAAGCCAGGCAGTGTGTTCACTGAAAATTTACAGACTCAGTTCCTCTACTGGCTTTTTGTAACTGGCAACTCTTGAAATATTTTTTTGTCACATAAAATGTTAGCCTCACAGCCAAACTGCTGCATGTGGTGCATTTGCTGAGTTCAGATTTCCTATGCTGCTCTCTTGAAGTCTACTAAAACCTGAAATGGGCCAAGTGTAAACTGTGGAGAAAGCACTCGAGATCCTGGAGTCGTGCTTGTGCAGTCACGTGGAGCAAACAGATGTTTACTGAAATGAGAAAGCACAAGAGTCTCCTTAAATCAGGCATTGTGTCAGGCTGGCTTAGTGTTCCCCAGAGCAGAGAGATGGGTGTTTGTGCAGTTCATGGATACGCTTTACATTTTAAAATGCAAGATGCTGATTGTTATAATGAGTTCCAGTTTAAGTTACAAGCATTTGTATAAATGCTCAGTCTAAGACATACTGTGTGCTGGGAGACAACCTCAGTTTTGCCCTGCTGAGGGCTGTGGGGTGTCCATGGGACAGGGATGTGTCACCTCTGGGACACTTAGGCTTGCTACAGCCTGGGCTTGTCTGAAGTTTAAATCCTTAAAATCCTTTAAATCCTTAAATCCTAAAATCAAATATCATCCTTTTGTGACTCAATTTATCCTCCCAATAACATTTATCTTCTTTGCTCCAGCATTCCTTCTGTTGAGTTCTCCCTATCTGGCCTCCAGTTTGTAGTTCAGTTACAAACTAAATACAGTTTTCTTTCATGCCGTACAAAAATTTGTCTTCCATCCCTCAGTTAATTTTTTACCTTGCTGGCAGTCTGTGTTCTGCTTTGACCTCTGCTGGGAAATACAGGGCTGTGACGAACACTTGAGCAACTGGGAGGATTTGTTCTAGAGAAGAGAGGATGCCAGCCTGTTGTGTCTGGTGTGGAGCTCTGTGAATGCTGTGTGAGAAGAGGGGGTGATGCACCTGAGCTGTGCCAGGCTGGAACTGGTCTGGGGTCATGAGCCAAACATCTGCCCTCGGGGGCTAGGTCCTGCTTTAATCAGCTGTTCCACAAACAGGTAACTCAGGTGTGCAGTGAGAGTAGCACAAATAACTGAAAAATAACAGAAAGTGAAAATGGAAATAAGAAGCTCCTTTCCTTGGCGGGCAGTGGAGCTGCGCTGACAGTGATGGCTGCTCCAGGCAGTGCTGGGGGACGCACAGACCCCTGAGCTCCCCATGGCTATAGATGTGCCCAGCAGTGAGGGCTTTCTGGGTCAACATGCAAAGTCTCAGCTGAAATGTTCTCTAAAGCCACAGTGAAACTCTCCTTCCCCCAGCCCAACACCGGAAACTTTGCAGAGAAAATGCTCCGCTGTGTTTCAGGGGCTGCTCCTGCTTTCTCACTGCATCTTGCTAGATGACCCTTAAAAAGGACAGACATACACTCGTAATTAAAGCCACCCTCTGCCCCAAGGCCAGAGCTGGGTTTGGAAACCACTGTTCCCTGGCGCAGGGGCTCTTTTTTCCATCCCAGCCAAGCTGTGCACGCCGCAGTGGCACCGCCAAGGAGAAAGAGCTCCTCAGATCCAGTGAAGAAAAATGTCTTCCAGTGTCTTTAGCAAGTGATTTTAAAATCCCGGTTTTGCAAAGGAACAGACATTTTTTTATTACTATTTCTTCCCCAGTAATCCCATCTGAGCCTCTGAGTGTGCTGCCTGTTGGATAAGCTGCTCCCTTTGGGCAGTCTGTAGGTGTCCAAGCCATGCTTGAATGTCTTCCTTGGAAAAGGAGTGGGGCAAGCTGGCGGCTCCTCTGCTCTTGGGAGCTTCTCACTGCAGACGGACCCACGTGCAGGGTCTAGGAGCTCTGCAGCACATGGCTTCCCAAAGCAAAGCTCCGTCCTGGAGAGCCGTGAGGGAGGGAGTGCGGGTCAACCTGTCAGGGTGGCCTCACAGCCTTTGGAAAATGAGGGCTTTGTTTCAAGAACTTCCCATCAGAGGCTGGAATCTCCTCTGGGGCAGCAGCCCGCCACAAGAATGTTGCCTGCATGGCAGGAGCAGGGCCTGCTGCGCCCCTGCAATTGGCACAGAGTCTGCCAGTGCCCGCCAGCACCAGGGGAGCCCTGGCTCTGTCTCCCCCCGGCACATCAGAGTGATGAATCTGTCTCCACCCGCCCGTGCAAGGGCACAGGCAGGCTGCAGCACAGCGGGCTCCTCTCACAGCCTGCCAAGATCCCCAGAGCCACGAGCAGTTGGCAAACAGTCCCTCTTTTCTGCAGAAGTGTGCTCGGATGGGGAATTCACTGCTATCTGAAACATTTTTCCTTTAGAGACAACCAGGAGATATTTGCCAAGCCTTTCTGTGGAGAGGAGGAGGGAAGCCAGGACATAGCTGGAAGGAGCCATACCTGATACAGTCAGCACAGCATTCTTTGGGATCCAGCTCTCTGCTCTCATTCCAGAGGTGTGGGAACAGCTCCATTTGAGACTCCATGGGGCTGCCACCAAAACTGGCCTGCTTTCTTTACCTCAGGCTGGGGCATGTTGTGCTGTTGGCAGCCTCTGTTTTGGCACTTCACTGCCTCAGTCTGACTTTCTCCAAACTCTTAAGTTACTAATGTGGCAGAGAGACTAATTTACTGGGAGGGTTGGTATAGTATATGAATAAATTATAGCCCCAGAAGGTGGCATGTGAGTATCTCTGCTGTTACTTGGAAAGAAATGAGTAGATCAGGGCATTTGCCTTGGGCAGGCTAACAAGCACGTGTGCAGCCTCTCCTATATGATGTTCAGAACTACATTAAACCCCACCAATAATGAACTGCAGGCCCTTGAGGCAAATGTGACATCTTTAAATTGGTCATCCTCAAGCAGGGGTGATCACATCCAACCCAGACAGTCTCAGTTACTGTACAGCAAGGACAGATACAGATTTGGAGAAGGTTGAGCTGTTTGTGGAAGCTGCAAGGTAATTGAATGTGGCTGTGTGAGGCCATGTGCCTTCTGCAGG
This sequence comes from Climacteris rufus, assembly GCA_013398175.1. NCBI lineage: Eukaryota > Metazoa > Chordata > Aves > Passeriformes > Climacteridae > Climacteris > Climacteris rufus. The sequence continues at coordinate 169,376 of VZRZ01004637.1, read as the reverse complement.
GCTTGTGCAACAGTGATGGCAGTGTTGGCCTGGCCAAACCAATGGTGCTGGCTGGCACGTTCAAATTTGTATGTTAAATGGTCTTTAATAAAATGTTTATATCAGGCTAAATGTTTATCAGAGTCCCTCTCCTGGATTAACACTTGCCAGGAGCTGAGACAACGCTATGGGTGACACTGTGTAAATGATCAAACCCTGTTCTGCACAGCTGAATCTGTGCAGCCCCAGCTGCCTGCTCCAGAGGGTTTGCAATTTCTTCACCATTTCGTAGTTTTTCCTCTCACTCACCCTAAATGTTTATTTAATAATCCTGGAAGACCTTTTAAGCTTCCTGGGTTTAATGTTTGCTAAACAGCCTGTCACTTGCAGTTGTATTGACAATTCCCGGCCCCGTGCTCCGTGGGACGAGGCAGCAGGGATCTCGGGAGCCCGAGGTGCCCAGGCAGGGTGTGTGCCAGGGGGCTGAGCTGGGGGCTGGATCCACCTCAGCCCTGTGCTCCCCGCGGGCCCTGGCACTATTAGTTTCACAAATTCATTTTCCTGCACAAAAGCTTTTGGTTACTTTGGGATTAGGGACTGTTTAGAGTTCATTGTTTTCCTGAGCTGCCTTGTTTTGCTGTAATGCTGAGACGCCTGGGCTGCAGGAATCTAATCCCCCTCCTCCTCCAGCAGCCCTGCTCTGTGAAAATCTGTTCTCTGCTTTAGTGCAAATTGTTGATGGGAGATAGCAGCGGGTCTTTCTGCTTCCATTTAACATGTCAGCAGAGAAAGACATCTGCTTGCAATTATGGGCATGGCCTTGCTGAAGGACTGGCCTGGTAGATTTTATAAGGTAATAGGAAATTTTATCAATTCATAATTCCTGGTGTCAAAGAAAGGAATATGTTTCATTTAAAATATTAATCTTTTATTTTACAAAATTATAGGATAAACCATGAGATTGATATAAAAGAAGAATCCATGTGCTCTGGGCAAAGAGTGAGTCCTGGGTTTCCCATGCAAAAGGCTTGCTCCCCAGTCTGGGGAGCTGGTCCTTTGCTGCCCTCTGTGATATGCCTGGAGAGGCAAATGCTTTTGGAAATTATTTGCTGCTGACTTTGCAGCATGATCTGAAACAGAAAATTGCCCCCAGCAGAGTGCCCAAAGCACTGGAATTTCTTGGATGGGGCAAGTGGCTGCAGAGGAGTTGCTGTGCACCAGCACCTCCTGAGCTGGAGGGGAGCCCCTGTGGATGTAGAAGTAGCACATGGCAGCACATTCCCAGTGGCTGCAGGAATAGGCTTGGGTCCAAACCCCTCTGTTCTCACTTTCCCCCACCCCAGAATAGCCGGTGCTGCTGGCAGTGCTGGCTGCCTGCCTGGAGCAGGGATGTGCAGCCATGGAGGTGCTCCCACCCCGCCTGTGTGTGTGCCCAGGGAGAGGCTTAGGGGCCTGGGGACACACTGGACAGGCTTCTGGTCACAGGAAGGGCTGCCCAGGGGGCTGGAGGAGGCTCTCCCTGCACTCTTGCTCCTTGCAGCTGTGTGGGAGCCTCCTGCCTGGAGCATGGAGGGGGGGCTGCTCCCTGCCCCAATCTCTCCATCTGCCATTGAAGCTGCTCCTGGCAGGACACACTGTCAGCTATTCTTGGCCATGCTCAGCCCTGTTTGTCAGCCCACTGTGAGCCTGCTGTAATTTCCTCTGTGATTAAGGATTGCTTAGAACATGTTCAATATCATTAAATAAACAAGAAAATAATAACAATAATTATCTGTGCTCAGGAATGCTCCTGAGAGGAGTCAGAATTGCATTCAATGCCTTTCGGCTAAGAAAGCTCCTCATGCTTGAGCCTTGACAAATTCACAGGGACTGCATCCCTGATTCTGGGAACTTTCAGTGCCGTTTCATCCATCAGCACCAGTTTCTATTCCCTGCTGTACGCTCCTGTGCTTGGATGTGGAGCTTCATCTCTGGAGAGAGGTTGAGAGGTGCACTGGACTGCAGACATTGCCCAGTGAAGGTCGGACAGACACAGATGCCCCGGGTCCAGGGAGGCCGTGAGGTCCAGGTTCTGGCTGCTGGTCTCCTTGCTGGTATGGAGATGCTCTCCTTTGTCACAACAAGATCACTAAGGTTTGGCATTGTTTTGCCACCACATCTGGTCTGCTCTGGGGATGGGAAACATATCCTGGGCTCCTGGGCTAATGGCACTGCCAGTGCATGTGTGTGTGAAGCATGCACACGCTGCCCCTGACCATTGCCCAGCCCGGGCAAATCCAGAGAAGCAGTGTGTGATTCAGACAAACTTGAGAGCAAAACAAAGGAATGAGAAGGGTGGAGAAAATTCTGGACTAATTTCTAAAATGCCATGAATTTCTGAGGGCAACTGGAATGGCCAAATCTCTGTTAAGGCAAGGAGAAAACATATGGCCAGGGATGCAGGCCGAGTCCAAGGCTGTGTCCCATGACAGGACAGCAGCTGTTCCCTAGGGCTCCCACTGTCTGTGCAGCCCTGGGTCCAGCTGTGTGTGCCAGGGGCTGCTGAGTACCCAGCCTGAGCATGGCCTCGTTCCTTGCAGAGGAGAAACTGTCTGGGTTAATTTTAAACTACCAGATGTTTGTCGTGTTACCAACATTTCTTTTTACTGAAGCAAATTCAAACTATCCATCTGTAAGTTCTCAGACATGAGACATGGGGAAGTTTGTTTCTGTACAGCTCCCAGCTCAGCCCAGACCTGGTGGGATGTGCTGTGAATGTGTTGTGGCATCCCGTTGAGGGCAGACCACCTGCCCCGGTGCATCTGCAGGGTCTCCACGTCCAGGATGCGGGATGGGCATCTCATGATGCCCACAGCCATCTCCATTTGGGCAGCACATTCCAAGGGGTGGGCTGGCTCTGGCCTCTGCAGCCCCTCAGTGGAGGACAGAGAGACAGACAGCCATCCCCTCAGTGCTCCCCTTGCCTGCAGCTCCCCAAATACCCACATGGCTGGGGACCAGGCTGCCAGCGTGGACCTGCAGCTTGGAGCTTGGCTTGCAAGTGGGTTTTGGATATGTCTGGAGGCGTTCCCAGACTGCAGGGTCCCCCATCATCTCCGTCCTCCAGCTGCCCTCCAGCAGCCCGAGGGGCAGGGGAGATGCCCTGTGTGCTGGCCCTGGGGTGCTGCTGTAGTCCCGTCACCTGCAGCACTGCTCCCATGGGAATTCACCCAGCTGGCTCATACCGTGGGAGAACATCCCGAGAACTCTGCACTTGCATCTTGTTGCAGTTCTGGGGATGCTGCTGGTCACACAGGCACAGGAGAATCTTCCAGAGAGCCCAGTGTGCTCTGGAGTCCCCATACCCTGGGCTGGCAGCCTGCATCTGCGGTCTGCAGGCAATGCACCCAGAGAAGGTGCAGGCTGGTGGGCTTGCTAGTGATCTCCTGCTGATTTGGAGCATTAGACTATGCAGGATTGAGTTTGATTTCTTCCCCCCTCCCCAGTTTTTTAGTAGCTGACAGTTGTTACCAGCATGAGGTACTAACTTTTTATTTTGAACGCATGAGTTCAGGCTCGTTAATCACTTCCAAATGTCCTCGTCTAAGGGCTATATTGTTTCAGCATTCAGCCACTAATTTTTTGAAATCTCTGAAATAAGACTCTGCTCTTGAACATGTGCTAGAGAGTTGTTCCTTTCCACTGTATTTTAAAAATATACATATGGTTTAATTCAACAAGAGGGCTGGAGGGGACATTTTTCCTCCAGTTTTTTCCCCCTCTTTTTCTTTAGAGCTGTATCTGCCAAACCACCCAGCTCTGTGCCAGCAGCAGCCCCTGGATGATCCCAAATGCATCTGGGGCTTAAAAAGTGTGTTTCTGGGCAAGCCCAGTGCCACTGCCATGCAATACAGGCTGAGGTATACCCGGGCTCAAGGACAACTGCCCCAGCTTGGGCCATGGGTGGCAACACAAGAAGGACTGGGCTTCCTGTAGCTCCAGAGCCCTGGAGTGGTGCTCCCTCACTCCTGCAGCAAGGAGGGCTGTGTTTGCTCTTCCAATCTGCTGGACAGGACAAAGCCCAGCTGTGACGGGGATGCAGGCTGCTGGGTGTGGAAAGTCAGTGAGTGCTGCAAAGCTGGAGGGGAAATGGCAGCTCCTTTCTGTGAACACTCATGGCTCCAGCAGACACTGAAAATCTGTGGATATATCAAAGCAATAGGATATGATTATTCAAAAATGTGAACTGCAGGGAGGAGTCCTGCCAGGCCTAAAGCCATCAAGGAACTTGGTTGTGTCTGGTTGTGTCAGGAATTCCAAGAGAACATTTATTTCTGTGACTAAACTGGCTTTTATGTGTCCTGGTTTTGGTAGGACTCTTGAGGGGATCTGGGTGCTCCACAGGGTCTGGCAGATATAGGAGTTGCTTCAAACCCAGACATCAGTCAGGGACCTCTGGCTTCCAGCAGGAGAGGTGTTTTGATTATTGCCACTTGATCTCTAAAGATGGAAAGTGGTGGGGGAGAAATGGGGAAAATCTGTAGGTGCAAGATCCAGTAGAAACGGACCAAGGAGCCTGAGCCTGGGTGAGGACCAAGCAGGGCTGTGTCTGCCTGGCTCCCTCCTGGCCAGCCTGGCCACTGCCTGCAGACACCAGAGCTGTGTCCCTGTGGCAGGGCCGTGTCCTGTGTGGCCCTCAGGGCACACCCCAGCTGGGTCACCACGGTGGCGAGGCTGAGCCAGGTCTCCTGTGCCTCTGTCCACAGTCGGAACCACCAGACTCCCGTGCCTTTGCTGGGGAATTGCTGCTGATGGAAACGCTCTTCCGTCTCCAGCTCTTGGAAGATTTTGAGCATGCTGAGGCTGTTATGTCCTGTGGTTTTGTTGATATTATAAATAGATATTGTAACTGAACATGAAAGAATTTGTGCTGACGAGGATTGTTCTTTTTAGAGGCAATGACTGAGGAGGGGATAGTTCCTGTCAGGCCCAGTCCCTCATGTCATGCTGTCCTCCAATGGCACTTGCACCCCACAGCATCCTTGCAGGCTCTGGGATGCTCCCTGCAGCACCAGCCGTGTGGCAGCTTCTCCTTTCTGGAGGAGGGGACGCTCGGCCGTGCGTGTACGGGTTTCTGTATTAAGGCAAAGATGGTTTTCTAAGAAGGAGGCTCATTGTGAGGCCTTTCCATAAAAGCTTCTTTGAAAGGAATCTGCTGAAGAGGATGGAGTGCTTCCTCTGCCTTCCTGAGCACGGTGACAGCATTAGGAGGAAGGGGATGGAGGACATTAGATGGGCAGTTGGGTTCCCACGTGCTGATGTGACTCTCTGGAGCAGATGCAGCCCTGGGCTAGAGCTGAGCACTCAACCCTCTGAGACCCATTATACACCATGGCTGAGAGCTGACAGGCTGTTTGCACAGGTCATTAACCAGCCTAAGGACTGGAACCTAGAGACCAGATGATCATCCTCTCAGAAATGCATGGGGTCTTTCCAAAATGCTGTTTGTGTTTCCTTGTAAATTGCCTTCTGGGCTAAACCTCCCAGTCCCTCTGTGCAGGGAAGTGTCGTGTCCTGCACATTCCCACAAGGGCTCTGCCACTGGCACAAAGGCTTCCTCCTGGGTTCCGTGCATCCAGCGCGTCCCAGTGGGCAGCCCCTTCCCTGTCCCTCAGGAACATGCTGAGGATTGTACAGGCTGAAAGGAAAGTCAGGAGGGGTTCAGCCCTAACCCAAAACACAGCCCAGCCCTTCCATTTTTTTTCCTGTCCTAGCAGACTCTCTGGCTTTGCTTGTCTCGTGGTAGATGCAAATATCATTGTTCATCTCGACAGGAGGTTAAGCGCGGCAGAGCTGCTCTGATGTACTTGGTGGATGTTGCTCAGACAATGCATCATTCCCCAGCCAGCCCTCTGCCTGCACTGCTCATCCATCTCTCGAGCTGCTGTCCTCGTGGCTCCATGCAGGGACTTACCTCAGCAATGAGGTGAGGGTTAGGGTCAAAGGAAGAGATTTTCCAAGCCCCAGGTCTTCCTTGGTGGATGTCTCAGATGTGCTTGCATTTCTGGGGTGATGGATATGTTAAACTGATGTGCTGCTGCTGGTGCTGGGGCTCCTGGCTGGAATGCCTGCACACTCCCTCCACAAGTGAGCCCTCCAGTGAGGATGCTCTGTGACCAGCAGCAGAGTCTGGGGCACAGATGTGCTGTGGGGGAAGATGTAAGAGAGAGATGCCAGATGGATGGGTGTACCCTTGGGCTGTTGGTGCTGCTCTGGCAGCCTTTCCCTGAGCACACATGTATGTCCTGTTGTCACCTTCTTCATTTGGATCAGGAAACTCCCAGTGCCTCAGCTTCCCACAGACATTTGGTGCAGAAAGTCCGTGGTTTCCCTGTTTCCTAGAGGAGGAAACTTCTTCAGCAGAAGGGCTAGGAAAGCTGAGTGGAGTCACTCAAGGATTAAAAGGCAAAAGTTTATTTTAAAGTAGAGAGAATTAAGGATTTGAAATTGTTTTTGGGGTGGGGTCTGGGGGTCCTGGTTTGTGCCTTCCAAGCACCTGGATGTAACATATGTGACTAAGCAAGAACAGAGATGCTCCCAGTCCCCAAAGGTGTTTCTTGGCTCCCAGAAATGCAGTTTAGGGGCTGGGGTGTCAGTGGAGACTCCAGCAGAGCAGAAAGGAGCTTTGAGCAGAGCATTATGCGGTTCCTCTCCTGATGAGCAGATCCAGGAGCCAAAACACGCAGCTTCCCACTGGCTGTAACCAGAGGAACAATGAACAAAGGGACTGGGGAGGGCTCCGCGTGGGGACAGCGGAACAGGCTCGGAGTTTCCAGGGGCCGCGAGAGGCGGTAGTCGGGGCTCGGCTCGGAGAGCGCCGGTGAACGGCGGAGCAGCAGCTCGGGCTCTGCGGGGAGCGGGGGCGATACCGGGGCCATCCCGGGGGGCGATGCCGGGGCCATCCCGGGGGGCGATGCCCGGGGCCATCCCGGGGGGCGATGCCGGGGCCATCCCGGGGGGCGATGCCGGGGCCATCCGGGGGCGATGCCGGAGGGGGCGATGCCCGGGAGCGATGCCCGGGAGCGATGCCCGAGGGAGCGATGCCCGAGGGGGCGATGCCCGAGGGGGCGATGCCCGAGGGGGCGATGCCCGGGAGCGATGCCCGAGGGGGCGATGCCCGAGGGGGCGATGCCCGAGGGGGCGATGCCCGGGAGCGATGCCCGAGGGGGCGATGCCCGAGGGGGCGATGCCCGAGGGGGCGATGCCCGGGAGCGATGCCCGAGGGGGCGATGCC
>VZRZ01004637.1:144637-157421 GCA_013398175.1 Climacteris rufus | reverse complement strand
GGTGCAGGGGCATGGTGCAGGGACACGGTGCAGGGACACGGTGCAGGACACGCTGCAGGGACAATTTGCAGGGACACTTTGCAGGGACACAGTGCAGGGGCAAGGTGCAGGGGCATGGTGCAGGGACACGGTGCAGGGACCCTGCCCTCCCCCAGGGCTGTGCTCAGCTGGCAGCAGTGCAGGGATGTGGGGAGCAGCTGGTGCAGGACAGGCAAAAGAGCCTGGCTTCAGCATTGCTGCTGATCACGTTGAACTTACTTGTTAGAAGTGTAGGAAAGCAAAGCTCCTGCTCGAACAAGGAGCACGGACCGTGCCCTTCAGAGAGCCACGTTGTCTGTGTGCTTGGATGCTGGCAAGGTAAGGCTGGCAGGGATCAGTGCACCATGTGCCATCCCCATGCCAAACACTCCCTCCTTGCTTTGGCTGAGGAGGAATTCCCAGTTGTTGTAGTACAGTTCCTGGAACGTGTGACTGGAGATGAGTGAATGCCAGCCTGGATGGGCCTGCAGAGTTCTGTCCCCCTGCTCTGTGCTCGTCCTCCCGGGTGGACGGTGACTGCCCAGCGGGTCAGCCTGGCTCCGTGGCCGGCAGCTGGCAGCACAGGGACCCCTCCCAGGTGGCAGTCTGGAATTTGTGCTGTGCTGGCGAGGTACAAGCCATTGTTTCTCTCTTGGCAGAGTGGCTGAGAGTCCTGGCACAGCGGGGCCGGGGACTCTCTTGCTCTGTTTATGGCTTTAAAGTTTTGCATTGTTTCTGCTGATCTCTGTGCCCCAAACACTTCCTTTCTCTGTTGAAACTGTGGATTTCTGCCTTAGAAAATCTTCGGGGTGGAGAAGTCTGTACAGTGGGAGAACTGAAACAGTTTTGTTTTTCCACCCCATTTTTCTTCAGTGGCCTTTCTGTTCATTTAGTGATGGAACAGTGATACAGATATCTGGCAGGAGCAAACAGATTGAGATTGGTCCAACTGAGAACATCAGTCACTTCCAAAATCCCTATGCAATATTTTACAATCCACATCTGATCCTTGAAGCTCCTTGTTTTGTGTGATTACACCTTGTCTGTTGTCTACAGTCATCCTCTCTTACGTGGGGCATCTCCTCCTGAGTGCCTTGTACTGGTTGCTTACTTCCTGCTGCACCTATGTGGTACAGGTTGAGATACTTCTGGGAAGGAGAAGGGCATCCTCTGCTTATCCAGGTGGGCACGCATGCTTTTCCCATCTGAACAAGGGCTTCTCCTTGAGGCAGGATAGCTGAGCTCCAGCTGGGAACCCGGAGCTCCTGCTCTTTGATAAACATCTCTCAATACCTGAACTGTTTCCTCCAAGTAAAAAGGATTCAATGGCAAGATACTTGTATCACTTTTGTGCAAATATCAGATTACAGCCTAGAAACCAGATTGTCTGCAATTAGGTGACTGAATTAAAGGGAAGACAGACAGCAGCATGTACAATATGAACGAGGTTCATTGTTTGCCTACAGATGCTGGAATTTCTTCAGTTCAGTCTCAGAAAAGCACTGTTGTGTCTTCCATAGTGGCACAGAATTTGATCTGCTCTTGCTTTCAGCTTTGAGATGGGGTCCAAAGTTAATTCCCTGCAGATCACCTTACTTTATGAGTAAGAGGAGCTCCTCCTGCAGTACTTGTGCTGGGAAAAAACAAGTGTGAATACTGCTGGAGCTGCACACTGGGAACAGGAGCAATTCGGCGATACTTCTCTCAGTCTGGTGGGTGCTGGTTGGCCAGGAGTAGGTGCTGGGCTGTGGGTGAGCCACCAGGGCAAGGAGCAGGATGCAGCATGCAGGCCCTAAGGCAAAATGCCCCCAACCCGCTGATTTACACTTGACCCTCCAAAATACATTTTCCCGTGTTTAAGGCATGTAGGAGGAGGAATTGTCTAACAGCAGGAAGGTGTATGAGCCATCAGATGTGGTTTGCCTGTGATTACACCTCAGCTTTTAACATGGATCCCTTTAGGGCTGCGACGTTGGTGCTTGGCACCCCCACTCTCAGACCCCTAGGAGCTTTGTGGGGTTGGACCACACAGACTGGAAACTTGGTTTGTCACTTGTGGTGTCTGTGGACAGGGTTTAGAGGTTGGCCCAGCAGTGCTGGGGTAATGCTTGGACTTGCTGTTCTTAAGGGTCTTTTCCAGCCTCAGTGCTCCTCTGACTCCCCAACACTGTGATCCTGTTTCTGTGACCCCACGATTCCATGTCTTGCAGGACCATCGGGCGCGCTGTTCCAGGGCCGTAGGATGCCCCGCAGCTGCTGCCAGAGGCTTTTTCTGTTCCGCTTCTTGGGGGAGGGTGGGGTGGGCCGGGTGGCGAAGCCTCCCTGTCCCCCGCGAGCGCGGCGGAGGCTCCGAGCGGGGATTGTCCAGGTTTCCGTCTCCCTTGGGCTGCGGTGCCTCCTGCTGACGGGGGTCTGGGTGCCCGCAGTCCCGGGAGTGTCCCCGCGGCCGCGCGGTGGCGCCTTTGTCCCGGGCACGGCAGCGCCTCGGGGTCCGCGGGAGTGCCCCGTTCCTGCCCCGCTCCTGCCCCGCTCCAGCCCCGTTCCTGCCCCGCTCCTGCCCCGCTCCAGCCCCGTTCCTGCCCCGCTCCTGCCCCGCTCCAGCCCCGTTCCTGCCCCGCTCCTGCCCCGCTCCAGCCCCGTTCCTGCCCCGCTCCTGCCCCGCTCCAGCCCCGTTCCTGCCCCGCTCCTGCCCCGCTCCAGCCCCGTTCCTGCCCCGCTCCTGCCCCGCTCCAGCCCCGTTCCTGCCCCGCTCCTGCCCCGCTCCAGCCCCGTTCCTGCCCCGCTCCTGCCCCGCTCCAGCCCCGTTCCTGCCCCGCTCCTGCCCCGCTCCAGCCCCGTTCCTGCCCCGCTCCTGCCCCGCTCCAGCCCCGTTCCTGCCCCGCTCCTGCCCCGCTCCAGCCCCGTTCCTGCCCCGCTCCTGCCCCGCTCCAGCCCCGTTCCTGCCCCGCTCCTGCCCCGCTCCAGCCCCGTTCCTGCCCCGCTCCTGCCCCGCTCCAGCCCCGTTCCTGCCCCGCTCCTGCCCCGCTCCAGCCCCGTTCCTGCCCCGCTCCTGCCCCGCTCCAGCCCCGTTCCTGCCCCGCTCCTGCCCCGCTCCAGCCCCGTTCCTGCCCCGCTCCTGCCCCGCTCCAGCCCCGTTCCTGCCCCGCTCCTGCCCCGCTCCAGCCCCGTTCCTGCCCCGCTCCTGCCCCGCTCCAGCCCCGTTCCTGCCCCGCTCCTGCCCCGCTCCAGCCCCGTTCCTGCCCCGCTCCTGCCCCGCTCCAGCCCCGTTCCTGCCCCGCTCCTGCCCCGCTCCAGCCCCGTTCCTGCCCCGCTCCTGCCCCGCTCCAGCCCCGTTCCTGCCCCGCTCCTGCCCCGCTCCAGCCCCGTTCCTGCCCCGCTCCTGCCCCGTTCCTGCCCCGCTCCTGCCTCCCCAGCCCGGCGCCTTGGACAAGCGTTATTGGTTTTGTTATTTATATTGCGTCTGCATATTGTCTATATAACATATACAATAGTTGTAGTATATTTTATTATTTTTAATTGCCACTCTGGAGTGAATCTTGGCAAGATCCATTTGTCCTAAATACTGTTTTTTTTAAAGAATAAGCCTAGACAGCAGCAGCAGCGCTTTGCTTCTCCCCTGCCCAGGTAACAAGAAAGAACACGGGTGGTGCCAGCGAGGAATCGCCTCTGCGTTCTGCTCCTGTCCGGGGCTGCGGGGTCGAGCTCAGCCAGCGCTGCCGTTCTGGCCCCGTGGCGGTGCTGCCTCGCTGTGGCAGAGCCGGTCTGGACATAGCAGCTGCTGCTTTACGCACATCACTAAACGCTTGTGGCTGTTAAAGCTTTTCATAAAAAGAGTGAAAGTCAATCCCTGGAAAATTCAGGAATTGATGTCTCTGTGCTGGAAGGAGTGGAGATGAGAAGACTTTTGATTTATAATTTGTGATCTAACAAACTAATTAAGAAAGAACAAAAAATAGCGGAAACTTTGTTGGTTTTATTTAACAGGAAATCCAAGTTGTTTAACTTTTGCTACATGGTTTTAAATGCAAACTGTGGGGTGTCTGAGACCTCCCCAGCCTCACTACGGAGAGGGTGAGGAGCTCCCCTAAAAGCTATAATTAGGAAGGCAGTGATTTCCCTGTGACTTTATTTTTGAAGTGTTTTAAATGGCCCGGTCTGATACACAGAGCTCACTCCCTTCTCTTCTTCCCTGCCTTCTTCCCTCCCGAGTTTCTCTAATGTGGGTCATGCCTCCGTGTTTGCAGGTGGCACAGTGGAGAATCTGCATTTTGCTTTTTCAAAGTTAAGGTGTCTTTGAAATATGGTTTTGCATCTAATGCAGAATGTAATAAAAAGACTTTAAAGAGCTGCTGATGCCTCATGGAGAAGTGAAAAACATTCTGTTGAGAAACAATCCTGCTGGGCTGTCTTATCTGCTGTTCCCTTCGCTCGTTTTTGATAGCAAGGGGCACTATAAATATATATAACTATACATAAAAATGAGAAACCTTGGCAACCAAAGAGAAGGTTGGTTGTTTTCTCATGTTCCTTCACTGTGGGCAGGTGGGTGAGGGTAGGCAGAGTTCATCAGTCTCGTTTCATCTTTATAGCTACTGTTCTGATGCTGTGGCCGTTTGTTGAATGTTGCACAAAAGGGAGTCACGTACCAGTGGATTATTTTTTCCTAGAGGTATTTGTTAACCCTCTAAAAATAGCGGCAGTGGTTTCTGGGGCACTCTGGCAAGGTTGGCGGTGGAACAGAAGCGATGCTCGGGAGCCAGGGGACAGGAGCTGCCAGCCGGCCGTGGGAGGGGAGGGGAGGGGGCAATGCCAGGCAGGGAAGGCTCCAGGGCAGAGCAGCACAGCCCTCCCGCTGGCCCGGGCTGCTGGGACGCTCTGGGGGCGCTGGTGGGCGATGCCCCACGGGCACACGGACCACAGGCACCGCTTCGCTGTGGCGATGCCCGAAACCCACGGCAATTCCTCCAACCTGCTCCGCAGGACACAGGTATTGCCTTGTGGAACTGACAGAATTGCTATCGTCATAAATGGGACCCCATACAGGCAGATCTCTGCTGCAAGGAGCGCCTTGGATTGTTTCCAAATGACTGGGCAAAAGAACCTGCTTGATCCCTTCCCTTCTGGTGGCTCTTGCAAAGAACAGCTCTGTCAGGAGCCCAGCAGAGTCTGCTGAGAGGGGCTCAGCCTCTGTACAGTGGATGGAAAATCCGGATCTTGGAGCCTGGGCTGCACAGGGAAGCTGGGGTCCCCTGCCACGTTGCTGGGGTCCTGCAGATGGAACCTGCAGTGCTGCATTGCTGAGCTAAGTGTTCCTTGGCTGTTAAGTTTTCCAGTAATTTTCCCAGGCAAACGATGCACCTGCCATGGCCTCAGGAGAAAATGTTTATTGCCGTATCCATCCACTGTTCAGAAAAAGAAAGTTATTTTGGCACTGAAATACTGTACTGTCCTCCAAATCTGTACCTTGTTCATGCTGTCATAAATGGGAAACCGCAGAAGGCAGGCTGAAACCTCCAACAGGTGCTGCAAGATGTGCTTTCCTGTCATTAGCATAAGTAAGAGTCCTTCCACAGAAATTCTTGAGTGCATTATTAGCAAGTCACATGGAAAAGAACTGTTTGGACAAAGGACAGCAGGTTTCCAGCTCGGGTCTGCCAGGAGTGCCATGAGCAGCTGAGTGATGTGTGCCAGTGTGCCAGTGCAGGGATCTTCGGCAGGACAGGCATGTGAAAGATGTCTCTTTTCAGCAGGGAAAAACAAGCAGTTGCCTGGTAAATAAGGCAATCCAATTTAAAATCAAGGGTTAATTGGGAAGCCGATATGAAAAGGGTCTGCATGCTCCAGAGTGGTACCGTGAGCAGGTACAAATCACAGGTAATGTCTACAATGAATTGCAGCTCTGTGAGATGCCACCCAAGGCTGATGGGATTCCTTTTAGTAACTTGGAGTGTGTATGGTTTCCAGATGTCTCTTATTTAATATAAAGAAAGACCTTTTTTTGCTTTCCAGCACTTGTGACTTGATATTCTCTGAAATTATGAGGTGACATACAGGTATGTTCTGCACAAAGCAATCCAGCCGTGCTGGGTGAGTGGGCTCAGACATCTGCACAGTATCATTCCCCTGTCACCAACTGATGGTGGTATAATTAGAAAAGTCATTAATCCTTGCTCAGCAGTGCTAGAAACTATTTATAGGAAGGTAGAAAGCTCTGTACATGGGGCTAGGGTGGGTATGGAAATTCTCCTGGTGCCATGTATGTTGTGGGGCCCAAATCAAGAAAGTAATTTGCTTCCAGGAGGGAACTTCCCTTTCTGACCCTATGGAGACAGTGGAAATTGTCTTCTCTGATTGAGATATCACCCTTTGGGCTGGCTGTGGGGAATCATGTGTGGACATCCCCTTCAGGCTGCCACCACCACAGGCTTGGGGGTCCTGGGGAGAGTCCTGTACTCCCAGCTGGTCTGCATCTCCCACCACTGTGAGCTGTCCTGGCAGACCACTGAGAGCCACTGGCCTCATTGCCCCCAGCCCCAGGCATTTCCTGTGCTGGCAGCGCTGCAGCAACAGAGGGCAGGCAGAACAAACTGCAGGGGCACCTCCACGACTGCACTGCTGCTCGGGGCTGGCAGACTGCACCTGCATCCCACCCCCAACTCGTCCTGCCTGGGCCCAGCCATCGGGGAGTTTTTGAGATGCTTTGGCTGGTAAGGGTCCATTACTCACCTCTCATCCCACTCAGGGACTCCAGCAGCAGCTGTACCTGTTCGGCTGCTGTTACTCCTTTCTGCCTCCAGACTGATGCTGGTGGTGTGGGCAGAGGTTGGTCCCCGGGTTTCTGAGCCAGAGGAGAAACTGGGGCACTGGTGATGCTCAGTGAGCCACAGGGAAGGAAAGATGCTATTTACAGCCTTCCAGGGTGCAGCTCAGCTTGGGCTGAGGTCCATGTTTTCCCTGTACAGGAGTCAATGTTTCCGCTTGAGGGGTTCCATCATCTCCCAGCGCCCTGGTGCCCGCCTGCTGCTGCCCAGGGCAGCCGCTGTGAGAGTGGTGGGAGGAACTCCCAACTTTCTGAAGCAGAGAAAGAGGCTGCAGGGGAGAACTGCCGGGTGCTGGGCAGGGCGCAAGGAGCCTGCAGAGCTGGGCCGGGGGCACCCCCTGCTTGGAAGGGCAGCGCTGGAGGCAGCTGCGGGAGTGGGTGCTGGCGAGGTGCTGGGGGAGCCACGGAGCTGTGCTGGGGTCAGCTGAGGTGGCACCGTTCAGAGAAACGCTCCCGTTGTCAAGTTAAACACTTCACTGGGTTTTGCCTAGTGAGGCACAAATGGCCTGTCTGTGTGCTGGCAGTCAGACAGCAGCGTAACCACAAGAGAAATATCTTTCTCTCTGGGCTTGCTGCATCTTCCAGGCTTTGCTGGAAGGATTTCTCATAGAAAGCATAAAATTATTTTAGCCTCTGAGATTAGTGGGCCAAGCCTTGCCCTCCTCGGGAAACGGACTGAAATCCCTCTCAGAGAGGCCCGGTGGGCAGCTGCTCCCCTCTGCTGCCGCTGAGGTGGGACACGGCGGGGAGGGAGAGGACCTGTTGGAAATGGGGCACCGCTGCTTCGGCATCGCAGGAAGTCCCACTGCCGGCTTTGGCTGTCAGAAAGAGCACTCAGGCTCTGTGGTGTGCCTGGATGATGAAAGGGGACCTCGGAAATTGCATTTCCAAACATCTTCCCCTCTCTGGGAACGATGGCATTGTTCCCAGTGTTTTAGGCTGGGACTGCCCGGGGCTCTTTGTTTAAGCTCCCTGGGTGCTGCAATTCCAGCACAGAGCTAACGATGCTTTGCCAGAGCCTGAGATCCTGGGAGGCGGCTGCGGATCAGCCTTTTGTTATCTCGAGGATTAAAAACTGCAGTTGGGGATGAGCTGATGAAATCAAAGTAACTTATCTAGGGACATCCCGCGGGCACATTTAGCGGTGTGATGGAGCCAGGGTCAGCCACTCCTTCAGGTTGTTTCAAGCAGCGCGAGCCGGCGGGAGGACCCACAAGCCTCTGTGAAGAGGCATGGAATATTTTAAACATGCTCAGCAAACTGTGTTTTGCAAAGAACCTGCTGCTGCCTGCTCTGATTTCACTGCTGAATGTCAGGAAAGGAGAAGTCCAAAGTGCATCGTGCCGCAGAAGAGAGTCTGAGGGGTGGCTGTCCCAAAGGCACAGCGAGTGCCCAGCCCAGCGAGAGCTGCTGGCAGCAGCTCCCTGGGCACGGGGGTGGGTGGGCTCCTCGCTGCCTCCCGCCTGGGCAGCCCCGGGCAGCCCCACCCGTGCTCACGGCCGTAGCGTTTGGGAACTCTGACGCGAAGGTTCCTCGAGCCTCCATCTCCTTCCTCCAGATGAGCCCAGGGGCTGCTGTGCCCAGCGCAGTGCTGCTGTGTGCTCTGCATCAGTCTGCCATCTCTGTTCTCACGGGAAACGAGAACCCGATTTGGAAAAGGAGTGGCACAGAACTCCAGGTAGTTTCCACCTGACCACAGCCCCTTGTGCCAGCGGCACCAGCTGCTCTCTTCGTCCCGTGTTGCATTGGAAATGAGGTCCCAGCTCAGGCAGGGTTTGCTGCAAGGATCTGTCTGGTAAACAACATGCAGGTGACTGTGCCCTTGCCTATGGTTTCCTCTCCTCTTCATTCCCTCATGCCTGCCAGTGCAGGAAATGGAGCCTGGAGAGCACCGTGTAGGCCACGGGAGGGAAGGGAAATAGAAAATGCCAACAGGAACACCAGATGTTGCTGCACTGCATGGTGAAGCATCATTTCTCCTCTCCTCAGAATTCACTCTGAATCCACAGGCCGACGTCGGATTGTTCCAGGGGAAGGCCTGGAACGATGTCACTTGGAGTGTGTGGCATTCACCACGTGTCAGTTGCTTTACTGAAATGAGATAGAAACTAGATTTTAAAGTGCAAGATGCAGCTCCTTGCAGCAATCCCCCTCCATCTGACAAGGTGACCTACTCCCAGTCCTGGTGCTGATGTGCTTCGGCAGGGTTTGCAGTGTCCTTTGGTGTGCTCTGATGTGCAGGCACCTAGCTGTGAATGCACACAGCAGCTGGGGCTGCTCGTGCATCGTAAAAAACCTAAGTATTAATTTCCCTTTGCTTATTTCTCTGCCACTGGTGCCTTTGCCTGTGCCATGGCTGCTGATTAAGAGAATGGCTTTAAAGAAGTGGATTTCTCTTTTTCTTCCCTGGGGAAAGGGGGTAAAGACCTTTTACACAAAGGCAGATGGATAGTCCTGCAGAGCCTGGTTCTCTGTTATCCTCTGGGCTCTTTGCTGCCCCAAGGCTGAGGATCTCATGTGGGGAACCCCCACAATGGTGTTGTGCTGGGCATGGGCTGTGCCTTTGGCCCTTCTCTAGGGGCTTGGCTCACTGCACACCCTGATGTTTAATTAATGTCAATTAATTTCTGACCAGATAACAGATTCATATTTAATCTGTGGTCAAAAAATATTTTGCTGAACAGTTCTGTGGAGTGATGCTTACTGGACCATGTGTTTGCCATGGGCAGTGCTTAGTTCGGCTTTTGGGAGGAAATGGGGCTGGTGGAAGAGTCAGATTAATCAGTGTGACTTCCCACCAGAGTAAAACTAGACAGAAATGGATTTTTTCTTATGGAAGGAAAAAATGTAGTGATCCCGTAAAAATACAAGGAATCTGAAATAATTCATAGCCATAATGTGTGTGAGAGAAAGGGTGAGCTTCCTCTGGACAAGGAGGTTCGATGGGAAATTCAATTCCTCCCTTGGCTGAAGGACTGTGGAGATCTCCTGCGAGGGAGGGAGGTTTGTGCCTCCTTCTCTCAGCAGAGTAAGGCAGCCCCAGGCTGGAGGCTGCGCAGGGGCCGTGTGTGCTGCCTGTGCTGGCAGCGAGGGCCGAGCTGTGAGAGCAGAGGGGGCACAGGCTGCTCCCCGCCTGGCCAGGCTGCTCCCAGGCTCAGGAGACCCTGGCTGGGTCCGGGGGTGTGTGCAGGGCCAGGCTGTGAGTGCTGGCAGCCCAGTGCAGGTGACACTGGAATGTCTGGAGAACTGGCACGAGGTGCTATCAGAGCGTTTCCTTCTCAGCCAGCTTCAGCTTGGCAAGTTCACTCGTCTGTCCTGATCTCCTGCATCCAGAGGCATCGTCAGAGGCAACACAGCATGTCCAGAGCCTTCCCAGGGAGGAATCGGCTCCAGTTTGTGATTTGCTTTGCTCCATGTCTGTGATAACTTCTCCGTCTTTGGAGAATAAGATTTTAAAGAGCTTTTGAAAATGATCAAACCCTTCAGCTTCACTACTGTGATTAATCAATCACAGCTGCTGCTTTACAGCTCCTTGTTTTGATGTGTTTTGGGTTGTTCCAAAGTTAGCCCAGCTCAGGGCCAGGAAATGTATTCTTGAGCTCTGCAGGGTGCTGGGGTGGAGCAAAAGCTGAGTTTTCAACATTATTTCCAACATTTCTTGTGCTGATGCTGCCATTCATTGCCACTGAGCATGGGATGCTCCTGGGAATTATATAACCCTAAGAAAATGTGAGTAAAAGATTTAAGAACCAGTCCTTCCTTGGATGGCAGCTGCATCATTGCAAATATTGTCTGATCTGCCCTTCTTAGCACTGAAGTACCTGAAACTCCAGGTGGCATCTCTAAAGAGTTTGTGTCAATTTTGGAGGCTTAGTTGCATGGCTTAAATGCTGCTTAGCACTTACTTTTTTACAGCTAAAGAGCCAAGCAGGATCATGAAGCTCAGGTAGTTTGTAAAACTGCTGTCAAGCAGATTAAGCTAGAAATGGAAAATTTGCTAGTGAAGTCTTTCCTTTCTAAAGTTTGTGTGATAGAGGGTGATTTATAGTCCATTTCACCACTGAGGCGAGGCCAGGTATCTGTTAGCAAAAGGACAGTGGCGTGCCTCAGCCTCCTGCATTCACATATAAAATCCTTGAGACTGTCTACAAAGTATATTTAATAGAAACAAATCAAACGACAAAGTCACTTCTTGACGGTCCTGACCACATCCCCTTAGTGCCCCTCAGCCACGGCTGGGCTGGGGGTGCCTGCAGAGCTCTCACAGGCCCCAGGCCCATTGGGCCACATCTGCTTCCCAAAACCATGGATTGCTTAAGGTGCAGCATTATTAACAGACTCTGGCAAAGCTGATACCTGGACAGCAGAGCAGTTTGATGAGAAAAGGGGGAGCCCTGTAACCACCCTGATTAGCCAAATGTTCAGGAGGGCAATATTTCATCTGGCTATGGAAGTGAAGGCACAAAGGAGCTTTTCCATATCTTGTCATGTGTGACAAGTGTGCCCCAGTTCTTCCAGGGTGCAACCCCCAACTGCCTTGAGCTGCAAAGCCTTTAAGCCATCTTCCCTCCCCTGTGGAGACCCAGAAACCTCATCCCTGATGAGGGATGTTATGGGGACTGAGGGAGGTGGAGCAGAGCCAGATTAACTGCCTTTGTCCTGGTTGTTTGCAAAGCCTTACACCTGGCAGCACAGGACTTGAGGTACAATGTCTCTCTGCTCCATGACATCCCCATTTCTTACCTCATCTGCAAGGCTTATCTGCTGGCAAATGAGGCGCCTGCCAATTCGGCAGAGCTGGGACAGAAAGCCTCCCTGATACCAGTTAGTCCTCACCCTCCTCTGCTTTGTAGGCAGAAAAGAGGGTGGTGAGATGACATTGCCGCTGCAGGTGTGTGTTGGCAGAGGGACTGTGCTCACCCACAGCCCGGGCTTCCAGGATTGTCAGTCTGCATTCTCAAGCAGCTTTGCCTGGAGATAGGGTGCACAAAGATAAGGGAAATCCACCTTCTTTCCAGATTCAGCCATTACTGGATTTCAGAGTGGGGAGACAGTTTGGTTTGAGCCTGACTTTGTGTCACAGACTCCCAGGCACGTGTGCCTGGTGCTGTATTAGGGATCGTCTGCCCATTGTGTAGTTTGCAGGGGTCTGTGTTCCCTCGATTTCTCCTTCCCCTGTTTATTGCCTTGCTCTGATCCTTGCCTTGCTCCTCTGCTCTGACCCTGGCTTGGGGCACTTGTTCATTGCCTGCTGCCTCCCCTGAGGCTGTGGCCAACCTCTGGCTGGAGACGAACTCATCCTGTTCCCTTTGGCACCTGCTCTGCTCCAGCCGCTGCTTTGAGGAAGCCGTTCCTGCCCGTGCAGGGACTCGCCTCCCACTGTCCCCGCGTGCTGTGCGTGGTGGGCGCCTGCAGTGCCAGGCATGCTCGCTCCGTAAATCCAGGGTATTAAAATGAGCGTGTCATCTGCAAAAGTAAGAGTCTGGAAGTATATTCCCCCTGGCGACTGTGATACCCTTCACAGCCTCTGCCCTGCAAATCAGACAAGCACATCCTTCTATTTTCACAGTGGGGAAAACCACAGACTCACGGAATGGCTGGGGTTGGAAGGGACAGTAAAGATCATCCAGTTCCAACCCCCTACCGTGGGCAGAGGCGTCTTCCACTATCTCAGGTTGCTCCAAGCCCCGTCCAACCTGTCCTGGAACACCTCCAGGGATGGGGCAGCCACAGCTTCTCCGGGCAACCTGTGCCAGGGTCTCACCCCCCTCACAGGGAGGAATCTCTTCACACATCTGATCCAAATCTTCCTTCTTTCCGTTCAAAGACGTTCCCCCGCGTCCTGCCTCTCCGTGCCCGTGTCAGACCCGTCCCCCGGGCGGCGGCCACACCGCACGGCCCCGCCGGGCGCTGCGGGGCTGCGGGGGCCGGGGGCTGCGGGCGGGC
>VZRZ01004637.1:102343-136747 GCA_013398175.1 Climacteris rufus | reverse complement strand
CTGCGGGCAGCGCTGCGGCCCGGGCCGCGCTCCCTGCTTTACCAACCATCCCAGGGCCAGGGCGTCCCTCCCCGCTGCATCTCCTCTATCTCGAGCGTGGGCTCTTCGCAGGGCTGCTTTAACCCTTCTTCCAGGAGCTTTCTGGGCTGTCCCCACTCCTTAGGGTTGAGCTGTGTCACCTGGCTGCGGTGAGTGACAGAGCCCCGTCCTTGAAGCGTGCAGGATGCAGAATCAACACTCTGAGGCACGAAATGTGGTTGCTCTCCCTTCAATTCCTACAAACTATTAAAACAGTCCGAATATATCAATCTCTTTTTTAAAATGCATTTTTATTCAAATCAACACATGTTTACAATTAAACCCTGCTACACGATGTAGTGTGAATAATTAGAAAAATTCATGTGCTTAATGGGATATTCGCATTTGTAGGAAAGGGATGATGGTACTCCCAGAAGTGCAGTGTGGCTCCCTCTAAACTTGGCAGCATCCTTCCCTATGTCCCCTCAGGCAGTTTGGGCCATGGAGGTCTTGTCTCTGCTGCACGCCCAGATCTGTCCTTTGCTCTCTGAATCTATGTGCCTGTAATTTCCTTCACTTGCCTTTTGTTCCCACTTCAGAGAGGCAGTAGGTCAGAAAGTCACTGGATGGATTTTGCTTCTGGAGTCTGGTGCTTTTGCTCCCCTGCTGGGTGGGTGCTGTGCTGCCTGGTGTGGTGCAGGTAGGGGCTGCAGAGCACACCTGGAGCCTTGGCCCTGCTGCTGTTCTGCCTGGAGGGCATTGCCTGATGCTCCTGGCTTCCCTCTGCCACAGGGCACTCCTTTTCCTGATGCGTTCATCAGGCTGTTTTCTTGCTTGCTTCTATTTATAAATGGTACCTTGATGATTAGGTGAGGAGATGGGTACATCTGGCAGCTTTCCCCCCAACTCAGAGCTCATGAGTCTTGGGAATTCAGTGAGATATCCCTGGCAATTTCCTCCCAACAGGGGCGTGAGAGCTGAGAGGCTCTTTTCAAAAACAACATCTCCATCTGTTGAGAGGGCACTGTTACTGTGTGAGTGTCCCTTTCTTAGTCCTGGCAAACACAGAATTCTGGAATGGTTTGGGCTGGAAAAGACCTTAAAGATCATCTTGTCCCCAGAAGGGACACCTTCCACTAGCCCAGGTTGCTCCAAGCCGCATCCAGCCTGGCCCCTTGGGCACTTCTATCAAGAAGTTGACCCCAGTAAATGAGCAACTTGCCTGCTTACCCTGGGAGCAGTTGTGTGAAGCTGGGCACTTGGGGTGCTGAGGTTGAGCCTCACCTGCACTGAGGCTCTGTCTCCCCTTTGTTGTTCTCCACAACCTCTCCTCTGTGCTGACACATGCAGCAGCCACGTGCAGATCTTTCCTGCTCCCCAGCTCATGCCACACACAATCTTGTTCTGATTTTCAAGGCTCCAATAAAGCGTGTCAAAATGCATCAAAGGCTCAGTGCAGAAGTGAAGCAAATTGACGCTGTAGAGGATTTAGAGAATGGGGAAAGTAGGGATAACCCCCAAACCAAACAAGAACTGCGGGGAAGGTGAAGCGTGGTAGAGGCGGCAGATGTGCAGCACAGCTGCAGCCACACAGAACATCTTTGGTTTGGCAGGAGAATGGAAAAAAATGGAAATAGCACACACGTCCTCTGGAAATGTGGCTCGTGGGGAGCTCTTTGTGGGCAGGGACACACCATCATGACCTCTGGGTCACAGGATTATCCGGGCTCCTTTACGTTGCCCTGCCCGCCTCTCTGGGACTGCAGAGGGACAGCAGGGAAATTCAGGTGCTGGTACAGGCTGAGGCTGCAGATCCCATGGCTGTGAGCCTGAGCTCTTGCAGCAGCCGAGGGTGGGCTGCACAGAGTCCTGCCATCGCCGTGGCGTGGCTTGTGCTGTCCTGTCCTGTCTGGGGCTGGATGCCCTTCCCTGGGGAGAGCCAGCAGCACAGAACTGCCCCAGGCTGCCCCAGCCCTGCCCTGCTTTGGGTGCTGCGGCCTCCCCGACTGTCTCCAGGCGATAAAAGCAGGAGCAGAATTGCACTCATGGAACAGGCTCAGCCATTGTCTTGTCGTGCTGATAGTGCTGGGAAATTAGGCACTTCAAAAGGCAGTTTTGCATTTCTTCAGATGCCTCGATGTAAGTGCAGTGACAGAGTTGCTCAAAGCACATTAATTATTAGTAAAGGCTTTTTTTCTTTTTATTGCAAGACAAATTAAACAACAGACAAAAACAGGAGGTGTTACACGAGATGTTAATCCACGGGAGAGTGACAGCAGCAAAAGTCACAAATAATTCATAACACGAAAATCAGGACATTTAATTTTTGGCTTGTTGTTTGCATTTGACATTTGTGCACATGCTCAGTTGCCACTTCTCTGGTGCTCCAATACAGAGATTTTGGAAGCTGTTAATTTTGGAAAAGGTGATTATAGGCCTTCCAGAGCAAATCAGATAAGGGACAACAATTTTTTTCTTTCCTCTTGATTGGAAAAAAACAAGTTGCCTAATCTAGTGCTTCCTATGGCACTCCTTGTCCTTGACTGGGCCATAGAAAAAACAAGTGCTTGCAGGAATTCCTGGTGCACTGCAACCAGTAGGTGAGGGACTGAACGCCTTGGGGACCAGGGTCCAGGAAAAGCACTCCAGCTGTTCTGTGACTGCTTGAGCCTGTGCCAGGGCAGCCCTAGCGCGGTGCCAGGAACAGGTGGAGACAGCAGGTCCCGGGGGCTTGGGACTGAACAGGTTTAGGCACTGAACATGTCCCCTCCACAGCGGGTGCCCCAGTGCAGGGGGTCTGCCCCCGAGGGGGTGGGAGCAGCACGGGGGAACCTTTGGAAGAGCCATGAGACATCTGCTGACACCGAGCTGCTCAGGTGAGGGCTGGTGCTGAATTTTCAAACTCCTACCCTGCAGTGCCTTGAAGTCATTTGAAGCTTCCCAGGATTTTCATGAGTTTCTGCTTATTGCTGAAATACAGAAATAGTTGACAGTGAACACCACCAAGGTTGGTCTGTAAAGTGATGTAAAATGTGAAACTGGGAATTGAAAAAACTCTATCTTGTTCATGTTTGCCATGTACTCTGGAACTGCTGCTACCAGTTTTGAATTTACTGTTATTAAAAAACGTCTTTCCCTATTCACTGAGCTCATTGCTCAAAAATGGGCAATGAACTTGAGAATAGGGTATGCAACATTAAAAACAGAATTGTCTTGCTAAGGGAAGATTGCTGGAAAGGAGATTCCAGCAGCATTTATCAGAAACATGATGGGAAGTGTTTGCTGGCAGTGCTGGCAGCTCGTGCTGCTGCTGCTGCTGTGAGAGCAGGGCCCGAGGGCTGTGGCAGCAGCAAAGGACTGCAGCAATCTGCACCTACCACTGGAGCTCCAGCCCTGACTGAGGTCCTGGAGCCCTTTTACTGGGTCTGGACCCCAAAAGCAGTTACTGCAGGGGCACTTCCACCACTCTCCTGTGTGACAGGCACCCATTTAGCACGTGTCATCTGGTGGGATTCAGCTGGTGCAAAGCATTTCCTTAGAAAGGAAATATCCCAGGACAATATGTCTCTGATGTCAATTGTGGATTGCAATCCTCTAAAATTTAGTACAACTTAGTTAGCATCTTTCTGGCCATTGCCAAAAACTGGAGTCAGGCCGGTCAAACTGATATTCATTGAGCTGTTACAGTCACTGAAACTGCTGAGGAGGATCGCAGCCATATGGCACGAGGCATTGCAAACGAGGTCTCCTGGGACACAGCGAGCCTTTCCTGGAGATGCTGAGCTGGCGTGCAGAGGCCATGGATCTGGAGCAGGGAGGGGACCTGGCACTGGAGTGTGGCACAGGAGGCCACAGGACCCCACTGAGGGAGACAAGGTGATTGGCGTCTGTGGTGGAGGCCCTGTCCTGTCCCCAGCTGAGGAGGAGGAGACCAGGAGTTTCAGATATTTATATCTCAGGGTGCAGGCCAAGTGCTTCTGCTCAGCGCTGCAGTTTGTGTCCTCGTGATGAGGTTATGAACCCCCTGTTAATTCTTCAGTTCTCGGCAGGAAAAGTCTCTGAGAGTGTTCAGGGACGTGTCCCACCCTGCCCAGCACCTGCGCTTGCCCTGAGTGTCCCTCCCAGCCGAGGACAGGCTGATGGCCGGTGGCAGGGACAGCCCTCCCTTCTGTCCTGTGTTCTGACAGCTGGGCTGTGTATAGGTGAGATCAGCCAAGGGCTGGTCAGTCCTGGAGTAGTTAGGCATGTGTGGGCAGGGAGAGTCACAGTGGTATTAAGTGATTAGAAATATATAAATATTAATTGCTTGTGAACTCCCTTTATGACACTTGCAGGCAGAAGAAGTTAATAAATCACTGCTCAGATTAACCCACAGAACACTAATGCAGAGTGTGTCTGGCATGAAACAGGAGTGAGCAAGGAAGCTTTTCTGGAGGGGAGGAAGTGCTGGTTTTAGGCTGGGCACCCACACCACAAAGCGGTTTTCTTTCTCCCAGGGTTTCATGTCTAGAGTCTGCCTCTTGCTGCAGAGGGGAGCCCTTGCAGCTATGCACAGGTGCCATCAGCCAGCCTTGCTGTGGCATCTCTGTACCAGTCCCTTTGTGGGAAGCAGACACTGGGTTCTTGCCTGTGGCAGGGTCCCTATGCACATCCCCAGGGAAGTACCAGCCCTGGACCTTCCCCGGTCTGCGTGCGGCAGCAGCCGGTGCCGCCCTGGGCCCTGCGGCCGCTGTGGAACCTGTGTGGTGGAGGGGGCACGGCCGGGCATCCGTGTCACTGCACCTCACCAGCACCTGCTCTGGGGGCTGCTGAGAAGGGGAAGAGACTTTTGCTTCTCTGTTGCATTTCTGCGCGACAAGTAATTGTTTTCTCAAGTCAATGCCTGGTGCTTGAGTTTAAACTTGTTCTGGGGCTGTCTTGGTTACAGTGGCAACTTTGCAAGGGTGATTTCTATAAATGGGTGCTGGTAGTGGATTTTGTGGAAATCTTTCTTGCTGAGGTGAATCCATTATTTATTGTCAAATTTAATTTTGTCCAGAGCAGTTATTGTTACCAGAACTTTCTAATTATTTTAAGTAGCCAAGCTTACATACGCTTGAGTCCTCACAGTAGTTTATCCAAATGAATTCATGCAAAAGCATGAAGAAGGTTTTGCTTCCATTTGTTCTTCTGTTCTTCCTAATCCCCATTCCTCTCTGCTCTGCCTTGCTGTCCTTTTCATCAGCATGAAAAAGCAATGCCTGGAAAAAGCAACAGTGAAACCCTCTGCCAGGATCCCAGGCATGAGGACACCCAGTTACGTTTCTGTGCCTGGACAAGGGGATTCTGCCATCCTGCAGGCCTGGCAATCCCGGGCTTGCTGAGCTTCCCGGGGGCACAGGGAGCTTTCCGGTAACCGGGACCTGCCGCTGCTCACCTGTGCATCCAGGGCTTGAAGCCAAGCAAAAAGAGCTGGTCCCTGCAGTGCCCTGAGAGAGAAGGGTCGCCTGTCCTTCCACAGTAGTTCCCCGGGAGTGTGGCAGTTTGGAAACAGCAGTGGGACCTGAGGAGCTGCTTGGGGAGGTCGAAGCAACCTGGTGCCAGGCTGTCCTGTGCAGAGAGTGGGGTGGGGGCAGCCAGGAGCTGCTCCTCACTGAGATGCTGAAGTGACACGGGGCAGAGCAGCGTGGTTCTGCTGGCAGGGGGCACACCAGGAGTGGGGAGCAGGGCAGGGCAGCGGGAGCTTCCATTGTGTCACTGTGCTTTGGGTGTGTTACTTGAGGGTCTGCTATTCCAAAGAGACTTTATTGGGTAACTTGAATATTTACACCTGAATCATGCTGCTCAACAGTCACATCAGCAGCAGAGCCACCACGTTCTCCTGCTGCTGAACCTATGATATCGAGGGGAACACATCCCACACCTGTATCAGAACCTACTGCTTAGAGGAAACGCCTGAGATCCAGTTCCTGGATAAGCCTGCTCAGCCTCTGCTGCTATAAAGGGGGACAGACAATTCCATTCGATGAAAATGGACTTATGCTCTGTTATCAGAGCACAGAGTGCTGAACTAATACTGAGACGCTTTTGATTTACTCTGATTTTTGCAATGAGGGTTTGTACCAGCATTGCAGGCTGCATGCAAATGAAGGTGGTGTTACCTGCCTCTGTCTTGGTTGCTGGATTGAGGTTTAATGAGATTCTTTGGTTTGCTTTGTGTCAATCTGTTGGAGTTAAGTGAGATTTCTTCCTCCCACTTTGCTTTGCTTTGATGCAATTTTGCAACACTTCTTTTATTCCTACAAGGGTCTTTTGGTGTCTTTGAAAGTTTCTCAATGCAACATCTCTCTGGACAGAGTAAATGAAGATTAAAACTAGGCAGATAGCAAGAGAAAACAAGCAAATGTCTTTGCAGAATCAAACAAAGAGCAAGCGCAGCAGCAGAGGAGCTCTGAGATTTGTGTCTTTTGTCTGGTAAACCAGAACACCTGAGCAAACCTTTTCCTGGAGCTGGGGGCCGGCTGGTCTCTCCAGGTTGGCAGTCACTGGTGTCAGCTCAGCTGCTTGTTTTCATAAAATATGCAGGGACCACAATCACCTGGGACAGCAGGACACTGGGGATTCGGCACAGCCACCTCCAGCTCCGCTGCAGCGCCCGGCACTGAGCAGCCCTTCTCCATCTGACTTTGTCTGCTAATGAGATCTCATAGCCTGTTCATTTCCATGTTATTTTTCTTCCCAATCAGTGGAATGAACTCTGTAAAACCTGTATTATCAGTCTTCACTATGCCCAGGTTTCTTATGATTGTGAATGAATAGATTTTATCTTGGCATTAGTCAGAAGGCACCAGCCTCTCTTTTTCCTTACTTTGCATAGGGGTTGGTTTTAAATATTCTCTCTAGGTAGCTGCTTCTGTTGTTTTCTAGCTCTGCTTAGGGTCAGTCTGTTTTAAGCCTCAACCTTCCTGATAGGCCCCTTGATTGTGAGTTCAGAGCTCTATACCTGCAGTGGCACAAGGAGCAGGCTACAAACAGAGGAGCAGCATGTTCCTGTGAACCAGGGCACTCAGCAAGCTCGTTTAGAGGTGCAAGTGTCTGTGTTGGAAGTTCTGGGGAACACATAAATATTTAAACAGCTGCTGGAGAACAGCACAGCCCAGTAAATCACCCAAACAATTTCCTTCTACATCTAAACTGAGAAATACAGCAGAGTGCTCTTCAGCTTAAAACCACTTTCCTCCAGGTTCTGATGCGGTTTGCCTTTTCTATAAAACTCTTCATAAGCTCTTTGGTGTTGTATAACAAACAGTTAAGCACGTGTTGAGCCATGAGTGATCTCTGCTACAGCTGGGTCTGTACATTCTGTGGTGTTTCTGGATAGGAAAGGTAATGAAGAACTGTGGCAGCGGGTGGCAATAAAGACACGGCACACAGCTTGGTCCACAGAGAGCCGAGAGCCAGCGAGCGAGCCCCGTTTATTGTCCTATTCCCATCTTATATAGTAGGAACCCAGGTAGATGATTCACTAAAATCCAACCAACCCCCGGTATG
The DNA here is from genome assembly GCA_013398175.1 of Climacteris rufus. Taxonomy (NCBI): domain Eukaryota; kingdom Metazoa; phylum Chordata; class Aves; order Passeriformes; family Climacteridae; genus Climacteris; species Climacteris rufus. Next base: position 129,199 of record VZRZ01004637.1, on the reverse strand, counting down.
GTTGGCTGGGCTCTATACTGCCCAATCCAAAACATATAATACCCGGACTCACAACAACAGGTGCATTATCTTGTTGTTTCTCATACCTCCCATGGGAAAGAAGAACATTTACACAAGCAGCCCCAGGCAGCAGCTTCGGGCTGCTACAAAGAACAGCCGTTCACAAGCGGCTCACACATGGATATCATGGCAGGACAGCCATGCCAAGGAACCTGTGCTGTGTCTGTGGCTGAAGGTGCTCAGAGTTTGGGTGTTGCTTGGGCACAGGTGTGTATCTGACTGTTCCCAGGGAAGCGGAAAGGGGAACACACCACTGGTCCCCAGCAGCCCCTGGGACCTGCCCAGGGCAAGGAATGAACACTTGGCATGGGCTGTTGATGCATAAACCTGGGGACTCTGAATGAGAGATACTGGGGCCGCAGTGGGGACAATCTGAGTGTCACATGTTCACCTGTATAATGTTGGTTTCGTTCCCTCGTGGTGACAAGAACTGCTCGGCACAAGCGCTGCCATGCCCTTGGCTCTATAGGACCCTTTTCAGACACATCTGCCTGCTCTCTGTAACTGATGCTGCTTCTTGTCTCTTCTCTCTGTCATGAACAGATGAAATCCTCTGACATTGACCAGGAATTGTTCACTGAAAGTTACTGCAAGGTGTGCAGTGCTCAGCTGATCTCCGAGTCCCAGCGCGTGGCCCATTACGAGGTAGGATGCTCTTGGTCTGTCACTCCACCATTGCAGTTCTGCTCTGAAGACTCAGGATTTGAAGAACTGTTTTCACTGGTGGCACCTTACTCTGTCACTGATGTCACTGCAGCGCTGTCTGCTGTGTGTCTGGCTTTTTCTTCTGTTTTTGCCAAGTCAGCCTGTGATTTGAACAGGACTGAAGGAAACACGGTTAGCAAGGAGAGCAATTAGGAGTGCAGCAAAACGAGCTCAGGTTGTATTAAATGTCCTGCACTGTGGTTTGCTGAGTAGGAATCACTGATTGTGCAGAGAATAGATTAGAATTTGTGAATGTATTTAAGCACTTAAGAGGTAGCAAGCAATGAATAATTAGAAAGGATGGATTATTAGAGACGTGTTAGAACAGCAATTAACAGCACTGCATATCTTCAAAACAAACTTAAATACATTCCTATTAAACAAGGAGGAAATTATTGAGGGATGTGATGCTGTAAAATCCTTCAGGAAAGGAAACCCACTGCCTGGGTATAGATCCTGCCATGCTGAGGGGCTCTTGGTGTTCATCCGGCAGGAGAACACAGATTTTTGGGTCCAAACGCAGAAGAGGTGCAGGGTCACTGTGGTGGCTGTGCACGAGGGCTCAGAGCACAGCCCATCACCCTTTGCACGCTGTGAACTGTGCAGGGACCATCCTCCTCTGGGGACATGCCAGGTGGTCCAGCCTGTCCTGGAGGACTCCAGAGTGATGCATGTCTGCATTATCTATATTACATAGTGTGTATCTAGAGAATACACTATATTAACTCTGTATATTTGTCATATATAATAGAAAGATAATATAGATACTTGGATAATGTGGAATCATTTGGTTTGGTTTGATGTTCTTGGGGGTCTTCTCCAACCTAAACAGTCCTGTGATTCTGTTTGAAGAGCTGGGGGATGAGGGACTTGTGCACTCAGAGGAGGTGTGTTTTGCTTCTGCTTTTGGTTACACAAAGACTACCAGTGTCTGCAAAGTTCCAACAGCTGCAGTTTGTACACAGGGACTTGGAAGACAAAGTTTCCCCAGTCGTTTGCTCTGACTTGAGTGCTTTGCAATGGATATACAGGGGAGACATTTGTGTGGCCAGTGGAGAATGTACAGGAAGCTTAAAGTACATGATGTGAGGATGCTGTGCTGCATTAATTAAAAATGGGAACAAGAATGCACGTTTGCTTGTAAGGCACTTTACATGTCTGTTTTGGTGAATTTCTTAAGAGGTCTTCTGTAACTGCTCCTCTGGCTGCCCTTTTGTGTGCAGCAGAGATCCCTGGCAGCTCTGGGAAGCTGAAGGCTGCAGTTTCAGGGACCCTTTCCAGATCTTGATACTGGGCACCACGGATGCCAAATTTTGTCTACAGGAGGCAGGAGCACTGCTGCAGAAACAGGAGCAGCGCCTGGTGAGCCACAGGGTGCTCAGCCAATCTTGTCTCCTCTGCGCCTGTCATTGTAGGTATGAGCTGAATCATTAATTCATAGCAGATGTTTTTGAAATGTGGAAAACAACACAGTTTTCTGTTGTATATTTTAGTGCAAGGTGTTGTGCTCGTTTGTCATCTGCTGTGAAATCCCAGCAGACGCTGTCGATGCTCGGCACAATAATGTCATTCCCAAACCTTGCCTGTGGGTTGCATAACACAGAGCAGAGGGATGGAGGGAGTGAGCTCTGAAGACGAGTTTGGGTCCCCTCTGGTGGCCCAGAGGCTGGGAGTGCCCCTGCCCTGTGGCTGTGCCATACTTTGCTGCTCTCCACAGGGAGGCTTGTCCCTTTGGGGCCTCTGTTCTGGTCACCACTCCCGAGTGTGACACTCATTCTCCCGGTACCTCCTGGCATCCTGGTCCCAAGAGCCCACAGGCACAGGGAGAGCCTGAAAACCTGCCCTGAGATTTTCTGGGAAGATGGATTTGGGGGCTTCATCCTGCCTGAGACCGCCAGCCCTTGCTGCAGGCCATCAGTTAACAGCAGGAATGTAAAATTCACTGTTTCTTTCTAATAATCAAAGTAGCTGGACACAATTTTCACACCTTTCTTTTTTTCCTTCTTACTTTAAAAAAGTGTTCTATAGTTAAAACCCAGTTCTTTTCATAGGGGAGATAGCAACTTCAGAAGACTAAATTTTCTACAAATCCATTTTCAGGAGCCCTGGGGGTGGCCACCCCAGCTACCCACAGGCACTGGGGGCGCTTGGTGTAGGTGCAGCCCGGGGTGCTGGGTGCCAGGGCTCTGTCTGGGTTTGTTTTGGTCTGCAGTGCCCTTATCCTTCCTGAGTGAGCCTGGAGAGAGGGGGAATTGATCCACTGCCTCACTAGCGCAGTCAAGTGAGCTCTGCAGCCCTTGTGCCAGGGACTGGAATCTTGGCTCTCTGTGCATGCAAAATAAGACATTTCTCTGTAAGAAAATAGAGGGAAACAGCCTATGAAAGGGGGGTGTTTTTATCTTGCCAAACAGGAGTAGTCAGTTCCAATCGCTGTCTCATCTCCTTCTCCAAATCACCAGCCAATAACTTTTCTTCTGTGCTACTTTGCCAGGAATAAAAAATTATTTTATGTCAGTCACGCAGTATTAAGCGATATTATTTCCAAGGACAAGTGTAGTGGAAAAATGACAAAAGGATCAGAGCATTTGCAGCATATTTTTGCTTCCAACTTGACATACAGCAAATACTGCCTTTTTTACATGTGCTTTGTGCAACTGTGTTTCTGGCTTTGTCTGATGCACCCTGGCTCTCCTTCCCAGCCTGGTGAAAGTGCCAGGTCCTGCCCTCCTCTCAGGGTTCACCCCAGGACAGAGCTGAGCCCAGTGGCTGCCTTGGGATGTTGGCTGGCAGTGATGCTCCCAGATGAGGAGAGCCTAAGGAGCTCGGTGCACGCTGCAGAGCCGAGCGCCCGGGGGCTGGTGCTGGGCAGCTCCGGCACAGCCCTGAGTGAGAGGTGACACCAATCTTACTGGTTGGTGTTGATGCCCAAAAGAGCGTGCATTTGCATAATTTAATTCTTAAAGTAAATTAATATCTTAATTTGTCTTCTGAATTATCAGAAAACTCTCTTCCCACTTCTGCTTCGGGGATGAAGCAGCCAAGTACAGATGCCTGGACACCCCTGGGTGACACTCACCGTGCTGCTGTGACGTGCCAAGTATCCCTTAGGGACCCTGGCTCCCCGTTCCTCCTTGGGACGTGCAAAGAGGGCATTTCACACCTCGTGTTCCACTGGTGGTTGCGAGGGGCAGCAATGTGCTGTGCTTGCTGCAATGCCATTGAAAGTCTGTGCCCCAGAAATGATTTTTTTTCTTTTTTGTATCTCTGCATCTTTCCTTCCTCTGGAGCTGGAAGCCTCTTTGCTGCTGGATTCTGTCTGGATCACCTGTAACTTAACTCTTCCTACCAGCTCTGTCTTTGAGAGAAGTTGTATTAATCACTTCGGGGAGCTGCTCTGTAAATTAAAAAGCTAAAAGAAAGGGAGCTAAGATTTCTTAGTTAGTTGCGAGTCCTCATCTCTGTGAAGAAGCATTCACAGCCATTAGGAAGATGTTACCATTTATTTTCATGTTTCCCCTTGAAAATCCTGCAGGAAAATTACCTCATATACAAAGTTGTTCTCAGATTTCACCCTGAGCTGCACATTCATCATCACATTTGCTCCTCAAGCTGCTATAATGCTTTTCTCCATTTTCTCCACAATCTTTATTACTTCAGGTGTTCAGATGGTGCTTTGTATTTCCATTTAAAATGAAGGAAGATGCCAGGTCTGGAGGAAGAGCAGCCCAGGAAGAGGGGCCGAGCAAGTGTTGGCTCATCTTTTGAGATGAGGGAATGATTCCTGAATGCTCGTGGTGGAGCAGCAGGGGAGGGCAGAGACAAAGTGTATTAAAATTCAAATGCAGAGGAAACTGGGGAGAACAGATGAAGTGCCGTGGCCTTTGGCTCCTCGCTGGAGCTGAGTGCTCTTTGGAGCCTCTCGCTGTGTCTCCGGGGCGGAGCAGGCGCCGATCTCGACAGCCTCCTCAGCGCTCCTTGGCTGCACGGGCTGGGCCGGTGCTGGGGTTCATCTGCTCCCGTCGGGCTGGCCTTGGCTGGCAACGGCATGAAGCGATGACTTGTCTGAAGGAATAATAAACATTGTTTGCTATTGGCACATTAGTGCCTTAAGGATCAAGATGTGTGTGCTCAGAAAGGCAATCCTGTGTCTGAAATATTAATGTGCTGCAAGAGCACATAGTCTATTTAACAAAATAAATGCTATGCTAGAAAGCAAGGAGCTGGAATGTCATGTTTCTACTCCCAGCTCCCTGTGTGAGATGCTGCAGGCATTTCCAGGATGGAGAAGTGGAAAGAATGTGCTTTAGCTGGAAAGAAAGGCTGCACAGGGCTGTTGTGTGTCGGGGTTCTGCTGATGTCAGTGATCATGAAAGGGAAAGCGACGTTTGCTGGTCACCATCTCTCTCAAATGTTCTGCCACTGTCGCTGCTCGCCTCCCGTGTTGTGTCTTGCTTTGGGGGCAGTAATGTGTTCAGAGGATGAAGGAGGACATCCTACCCATTGTTCCCATGTCCTTTCCCACCACTGCTGGAATCTGCTCTGGTGTGGTGTTCATGGTTTTTGGTGACTGCCCAGACATTGCTGTTACCCTGCAGATCATGCTGGAGTTTGACAGAAGAACCTTGGCTTGAGGAGAAAAGGCTAAAGAAAGCCTATTTATGTTGCAGAAATGATGAAGGTGCTGCTCTGTTCTTTTTGTGCGCACACGCAGGCCTGCTGCCGCCGATATTCCTTGGCACTTTTTGTCCTGGTAACAGCCCCAGTTCAAATATGTTGAGGTAAACATGGGCACCCGTTGCATATGAGGGAGGTAGGTGGGTGGCAGTGTTTCAGGGCACAAGGCTCGTGCTTCCTCTCTGCACACAGGGCAACAGCCACTGCTGGGTCGTGCAGTGCTGTGGGAACTTGTGGAAGTGGAGATGGGATGGGACTTTACAAGGATCTGTGTTATTGCTCTGTTGTCAACATTAATGGCTGAATGTTATTTTTGATGCACTCCCAGTGTCAAAATCTATTGCTAAACAGTAGCAGCAGAGCAGCTGAAGCCCTGTGCACAGCTCCCTTCCCAGGTACCTCTGCACAGAGGCCTATTGCTGTCTAAAAATAGCTGAAGTTAAAAGGTCTTTCCAGAGCAGTAGTAAAACACACCAGGAAAATGGGACCCCAGGGTTAGCAGTAATGGAGAGACATGAGAGCTGTCACATTAAAGCTACATGGAACAAAAGCAATGAAAGGTTGCACTGGCTCACCCTGGCCAGTGTCCCCAGGAGAAGTTCCTGCAGCTCTTGCCTTTCTGCAGCATTCCCTTCCTGCTCCTGCTGCACAGGAGGGCACCTCTTTGTTCTGGGTATTCACTCTTGCTTGTCTTTAATATTTGAAACTCGCAGCCCGTGTTTGGGCTGGGGTTCTAGGTGTTTGGAAGCAGAGTCTTTTGTTCTCGTCGCGTGTTGTGACAGCCGCCCCCGCGCTCGGGGCTGACGGGCTCTCCGCAGTGAGTGGCACTGACAGGGATTTCTGTCACACTGTGAGGATGGAATGGGAACAGCGGCACTGCTGCTGGTGCTGCCGTGCTGCGGAGCCGCTGCTGGGCAGCTCACCTGCGCACCAGACCTGGTAGTTGTGTTAACTCTTCTCTTGCCCGCCTGGCACTGGGACGGCGGGGCTGCACCGGCAGTGAAGTCCACCCACAGCTTGAACATCAGTACCCAACAGCAGCGTGGCCTAAGATGAGGAACCTGAGCTGCAGCAAGGTGAGCAGCAAGGATTTAGCTTGCTGTGTGGAGCACTTCTCAGAAGTTCCCAGCCTTCTCACTCTGTCCCTGCATCCCCTTTTCCCTGGGCATGTTTACAGAATCATAGAATGGACTGGGTTGGAAGGGACCTTTAAAGGTCTAGTCCAGCCTCTGTCAAGAGCAGGGACACCTCAATCGTCTTGCTCAGGGAGGTACATTGCCTGGGAAAACCCCTTAATGCCAACGGAGAAGTACATGCATTGTTGCATTAGTGTAGCTGTAAGATCCACCTGCAGAAGAAATGTGAGGGATCCATGTCAGAAGGGACTGCCAGTGGGTTTGGGGAGGAGCAGGGGCCTGCGCTGGCCCCGCGGTGGGGCTGGCACCACCTGAGCCAGGTGCTGAGCCCGGCTGCTCCTGCCATGCTGCTCTGGAACAGCCTCTAAGGAGAGTTATTTCCTCCCCACAGGGTACCCAGCAGTGTGTTGGACAAGAGATACTTTGACTACAGTCAAAACCAATACAGGAAGCAGTAGAGTCAAAGATTGTAGCTGAAATGGTGATTCCTGAGAGACAAAATTAATGCTCAGGATCCACACTTGGAGTCAGCCTGGCGAGCTGGTAGGAATGATCACACATATAGGGAAGTGGAGCTAGTGGTTGCTTGGCTGAATAGATCCTCAGTAGTTGCCTTTATGTGTAAACAAGTCAATGTCCAAACCAGTAATGTGCCTCCCTGTTGCTTTGAAGCAGCTGGTTTGATGGGGGTGAGAATTCAGCTGAGCACTTGGGAATTGCAGACACATATCTGTGTGCCCAGGAAGGCAAAAGCATGAGTAGACACTTCTTAAAAAATTAACTTATGGAGGAAACGGGAAGTTGATAGAAATGACCATAAATTATAAATGAGGCTTTTCAAAAATTACAAAGGGAGGAAAAGGACATTGGCATCCAGCAGCGTCTGGAATAACAGCCGGGAATTCAGCTCTGCAGTGAACCATGGGGATCTTGACAGGGTTTGCTGGTCGTGTGGGTAGCAGAGGCAGAAAAGGGAAGGCATTTGCTGAATATACTTCTCCCCTCTATTTAAAAAACGCAGAGGATGTTGTTATATCATAGAGGAAGGAATAGATTGGTTCTGTTCCAGTAGAAATTTGGAAGGTTGTTAGGCAGGGATTATGAAATCCAGAATGATGTTTAGGTCAGCAGGTCCAGTTATTCACAAGTGGGTGCTGGGAGTGCACTGGCCACATGCTGAGCGCTGTCACTGCTGACCCCCTGCAGGCGTGGGAAGGTGCAGGAAGTTTCCAGGAGGACACAAGCACAGAGCCAGGCTGGGCAGTGCTGGGGGTCCTGTGCGGAGAGCTGGAGCCCTCAGGCTGGACACAACTCCTGGGCACTGCTCCTGGGCACTGCTCCTGCCTGGGCACAGCCCCTGGGCACTGCTCCTGGGCACGGCTCCTGGGCACAGCTCCTGGGCTCGGCAAAGGGGCTGCACGACAATGTCACTGGGTTTCTGCATAAGGTTTGGAGAACTGGCCAGGCAAAATAACTTTCTCTCTTTTGATGAAATTACAAGTAGGGCCAATACAGATAATAAAATTGATATAATCATGTGACTGCATGTTGCATGGCAATTTAATTAAGAACCTGCCAGCACACAAAAAAATCAACACAATGTACACTAAAAGGATTAAAACCCAACCAATGGCATTCTGAAAAAGAATTTATTACAGACTGAGAAAAGCTGCTGCCATTTGGGCTGCCATGGTGGTTCCTTCCTTCATCTTGCACCTGTGTCTCTACTGGTGCTTGGTGCAGCCATGTGCTCCACAGGCTGGAGTCCCTGGCCTTTGGCTGGAGAAGAGGTCACAGAGAATGAGGAGCAGGAGAGGAAAGGTAAATTGCCCAAAACCACAGAGCTGCCAGCACAGGAGGGAGCAAGGATTGATAAAGGCATATGTGGGGAATAGGGAAATGGGATCATATGCTAGGTCAGCGTGAGGAAAGCTGCAGAGATAGGCGGTCTGAACCTGGTGCCAGGGGATGGGAAGAAGGCCCTCACAAATGAAGTATTTTAGACTGCCAGGTCAGCTGGAATCAGTGATGCAAGGTGGGAGCAGTTCCAGCACCATGGTGGGGGTCCTGGGCTCATGCAGCTGGGGAGGGGACTCCTCTCCCAGGCCCACGGGAAGGGAAGGGAAGGGAAGGGAAGGGAAGGGAAGGGAAGGGAAGGGAAGATCTGTGTGTGTCTGTGTGACCCAGCAAGCCCCAGGCTAATGCCTCAGCTGGCAGCTTATGGCTGCGTGAAGAGAGATGGGTCAGTCCTCCCCAGAGCTGTTGGTAGATCCCCGGGGAAGGGATGAGAAGCCCCTCCATCAGACAGGGCAAGCAGGGCTGCTCATCCCCCTGGCCCCGCCGGCTGCCCCTGCCCTGCAGAGGCCTCACTGCCTGCGCCCGGCGCTCTCTCCGGGCAGGGTGTGCTGCAAAACCTGATTTACGCAAAATCAAATCACATTTCATAGCACAATTCAGCTCTGCTTTGCCCTTTTATGTTTTAGGGCTGAATTGCCAGAACTCTGCTGTCTCTGCCACAACCCTCTGCATTAGAGTAGATTTGATAGACATAGAAATAATCCATTTATTTACTTTTATTGATGAGCCTTACAGTAGCACATGAGCTTGCAATGCAGAACTCTGCAGCAGCTGTGTGAAAACAGGCTCTGTCTGAGCTCCCTGTGTAGTCAGGGCTGGTTTTCAAGCCTGCAGTATCAAACCAGACTTAGTGCCTTTGAAAGGTGCTGTTCCCATTAGAGACAGGAAAGTGAAGTGAAAACGCCTTTGGTGTAACCTTTTGTACAGCTACAAAAGAAATACTCACAGGCACAGAAACACCCTTATTGCACCCAAAATGAGGTTGTGGTGGCTGTTTCAGGTGCCTCCACGAGGCAGCGTGCTCATTTTGGACTGTGGATTTATGGATGTGGTAAGGTTTTGTCTTTCCTAAGGCTTGTGCATGCGGTGAGATGGATCAGAATGGGAGCTGGAGATGGGATTCTGGAGCCCTAATCCCAGTTTATCCCAGTTTTCTGGCTCCTGTTCATGGTTCTTCCTTTGACCCCCCATGTGTCTGGCACTTGGAGCTGCAGGTTTTCAGTTTCTTTGCAAAGGGAGAGGATAACCCGCAGGGTTGTTTGCGAGCAGCACACTAAGAATAATCACTGTGCTCCTGCCGTGCTCCTGCTGGGGTGCTGGGATGATAAATACACATGTAAATGTAGAAAATACCAGAGATAAAATGGATGACAAATGGGCTGTGCTTCCTCTGCTCGCAGAGGGAAGGAGATGCTCACTGCATATGCGCAGAGGCCGGGGATGATTTTAAGCTCTGCTTTTATGACCGTAAGATAATAAGGCTGCATAAGGAGCTGTGTAGTTTTACATTATGTCAGATGTAAGTTATTTCTTTACCTTGGCTTTCATAAATCCAAACAAATGTATAAAGAAAGGTGAGAGGTGTTTTACAGAAGGCTGAAGCTTCCTTGTCTTTTAACACTGACATTTGGGCATCATTTATGGCCCAGTTGAGCGCCATGGAGCAGAATCATAAAAACGATTCCTCTTAACATCTTTGCAGCTTACACACACACCCAGCAACCCCTCCCAAAGTTTTTACCCTCTAAACTGAGCAGGCTGTGGCTGTGTGCGCGTGGGCATCGTGACGTGCTGGATGAACTCAGCCGAGGGAAGAGCCTCGTGACTATGGGGAGGATGACTCGAGGGAGGCTGTCTGCTCTGCGGGGAGTCAATGCTCAGGGAAGGAATTCAGCTGAAAAGCTCTGGCCACATGGCCTGTACAGTGTGTTTGACTCTCCCTGTGGTGCGAGGGACGCACCAAGCATCATTTCAGGCAGGGAGTTGGGACTGCAGCCAAGCGCCGGGAGTGGCGCTGCCCCTGTCCTGTGCATTTCAAACATCTCTTTTGTCAGTTCCTAATTTCGCAGTCGCTGTCTGCGTTGCTCATCTGATAGCTGGAGCTTTGGGGTTTCCTGCACTTAGCTCTGACCATGGCTGGTCACATTTGCTAAATGCAGCAGGAAGACAGACTGGGGACAGATAATTGATGTTATTTATCTTGACTGATTTGCTCTGTGGAAAAAATTATTGCATAGTCACATTTCTGCCTGCAAATACAAATATAGCTCCCTGCAAATTTAGCTCCAACTTTATACCACAGGAAAAAGAATGTTCCAGAACATGCTAATGATAATTTAATATTTTAAAATTGCAGCTCTAGGATCTGAAGTTATAACATTGCGGTGCCATTCTTCTGTGGGGCAATTGGAAAGGGAGATTCAAAGGAAACATTTGCATGACAATAGCTGCCCACCTCTGCTGCCCGTGTGCTGGGTGCAGGGATTTTGTGGCTGCAGGGATTTTGTGGCTGCAGGGATTTTGTGGCAGCAGGCTTTCCCCCTTGCATCTGCTGCAGCTGATGTAAGTCAGGGTTTTGAAGGTTTGTGTCTGTGCTCGTGCTGTAGAAGTTTTAAATTCTTCCTTTAAGTCTTGCAAGTGTCAAGGATTTGCTTTGACTGCTGCTGCTGGAGCCACAGGGGGATCTCTGTCCCTTCTGACCTTGGCCTGCCAGTGAGCTCCAACTGTGCCCAAAGGCAGCGTGAGACCTGCTCGTGTGGCCCTCATGGGAGATTTGATACCCCTGTTACATTTTATGATTCCGGAAGCATTGGAGCTGTGGGTTTGGTTTGTGTGTGTGCCCCTGACCCCCCAGTGTGCTCTTGTGGCTCCGGATGAAGCTCAGGAACCCCCCTCTTTCCATTTGCCCTGCCATGGGAACGGTCTGATAACAAACGCTGTCCTTCCCTCGCCGTCCGATCCCTGCTGTACCTTGGAGGGGCAGCAGGACTTGGAGAGGGGCCAGGGTGGACCATTTCTTCTGCTAATGGCAGCTTTTACAATCATCCCACAGCTCATTTCAGCTGGGTGCAGAGCTTTGTGAAAACTCTGAGAAGTGCAAATTCTCCTCACCTCAATCTTTCCCCCTTTTCTGCTCTGGAGTCGGATATATATGTCAAAGGGTTGGTGTAGTGAGCACAGCAGCAGAGCCTCTTGCTCCTTGTAACTTCAGTTCTTCTTTTTCTGTTCTTTTTGCATTGCAGAGTCGGAAGCATGCCAGCAAAGTCCGTCTCTATTACATGCTTCACCCCATCGATGGAGGCTGCCCAGCGAAAAAGCTCCGGTCAGAAAATGTGGGTATAATCCAATCTTGTTTATTCAGCTGCTTTGTGAATCATTGACTCTGGGCTACAACATTCTCTCTCTTACAGCCACAGATGATCAGGTGCCCAGAGGTAATGTTTAGATTAGCTGAAATGCAAAGTAACTGGAAATAATTTTCAATAAACTACGCAAGAATTATTATGTGCATCAGCAACAGTAATTGCGTTTTTAGTTATTGCAGTGTTCTTTCATAGGAAAAAATATGCTGATAGCAAATGTCAGGGCTTAATCCTGTTCAGTGTGATGGCTGGGTTTGCTGGTGAGCATCTGGGGCAGGTGATAGGGGTGATGCCTGCAGAAAGCTCGTGCATCCAGGCGTGGGATGATGGCCACTCTGGGGTGCTGCTGGCGGGGCCTTTGGGGCTGCTCTGCATAGAGCAGCACTGGGGTCACTTCCAGACCGCTGTGCCCAATTTCCAGAATGTGACATCACGCTCAAGGGTGAGGGTCACTGGGTAGAGGGGAGGACTCAGACCTGGACAGTGTTTGGGGGGCATTGTGGGGCAGCAATGGTGTGTACAGAGCTGCTGTAGGTACAGCTGGCACACAGTGCCAGGCACAGAGCTGCTGTAGGAACAGCTGGCACACAGTGCCAGGCACAGAGCTGCTGTAGGTACAGCTGGCACACAGTGCCATGCCTTCCTGCCAGCAGGAGATCAGGAGATGCCAGTGGTGCCACTGCAGTGTCGTGGCTGAAAATCCCTGGGGCGAACAAGAGGTCCCAAAGAGTGGTGTCACTTCCCCAGGCCTCTGTGGACTCGTTGTTGTGGGAGTTGATGTGCTGGATCTGAAGGCTCCTCACCAATGTTTGCTCTCAGTCTGCTGATTTAAAGATTGGCTATTGGCTTCCTCGGCTGTGTTCAAATAAACAAATGAAGGTGAGGAATTGGTCCAGCTCACAGCCGTTTGTCAGGTAATAGATAGAAGGAAACTGAATTTGTAAGAGATGGATTAATGGGGAATTATTCACTGGGCGCCTTCCCACGTTCTGGGGCTGGTGTGGAGCTGCGGTGAGGCTCCAGCACAGAGTGTCCAGAGCAGTGCAGTGTGTCTGGGGCTGGGGCTGTCGATATTTACTGAGATACAGTGTCCTTAATGGGAGAAGCATGCAAGCTTTGCCCAAGGAATCTGAAAGCTCCTTCACACAGTAATTAAAACACTAGTGAACGTTTCTGTTGCACACAGGGTAGTTGCAGACTCAGTCTGCCCCTTGACGATAGGATCTTGCAGCGATTTTATGGAGTTATTAATGACAGTGTGAAAGGTGCAGTGGACAGGTACATACAGACTGGGAACATGGTCCTCTAAGGAGTTTGAGTATGTCTAGCAAGGAACCACATACTGTGTGTGCACCTCAGCATGGGCTAGAGGTGGGCAGAGAGGAGGACAGAGAACCAATCAGACTTCAAATAAGTCGAAGTTGAACTATTTCCCATTTATTTTGTAAAAGGCAATATGGAGAAGAAACGTAATTCTGTGTTTGCTGATGCTTGTGCCAAGGGCAGCCCTAGTGGGGGTGGATCAACGCGTCCTCATGTTCTAGGTGAACACTAGGCTAGGCCAGACCTAAATTCTAAAATTATTTCTGTTACAAAAATATAGCAGGGAAAATCTGCCAACATTTACAGCTCAAAGTAGGCCTGTTACTGATCAGATGTTATACAAGCGTTTGCATTACAGGGAACAGAACTATTTAGGACATGATGCTGCACAGTAACATCCCTGCCACGCACACAGGCCCCATCCCAGCAGTGTCACCCAGGCCATGGCACAGCGACTCTAATAAGTATTAGAAACAATCCATGAAAACCAATTAAATTTGTGTAGCAGTATCTGCAACTAAAAAGGGAATATTAGCCTTTTTTTTCATCAAAACCATTCCATGGCTGTATGCCATTGGGTTTGTGTTCTGCTGACCACAGAACTTACATGTTGTCCTTCTGCCAGGTGGCAGCAGGAGGGAGAGGCAGCTGCAGTTGTGGATATTCGATGCAATGGGATTGGAAACAGCATTTGCTTCCTGACCTTTCTGTGAGGTGAAGGGAGGAGTTGGGTGTTGTCTGAGGACTGCAAAAACAGTGCATTTCCAAAAGAGCTGTTAGCTCTTTGGAGTGAGAAGTAGGAGGCTTATACAATTAGTCTTGCACTGGATAATGACTTCGTTGTTGTGCTCTTCATTATTAGTTTAATTTTGTGTGGAGGAGGGGAAAATTCTCATGTCTTGACCTTTCGTTTTAAATTTCTGTTTAACATTTCAGCTGAGAGTAATCTGCGAAGGTATATCAGGGCCCTGCTGAAATAAGGAGTTATTTTCTTAAGTCCCAGTATTGGTGAATCAGGTTTAAATTCTGATTCTCACTGCCTTTAACCCTGTTTAGGATCAGAGTTGACATGGTGAAAATGTCTGATCTGTTATGAAGCACATTTTTTGGGAAGGGAAAAAAGCCTTCAAGTCCTTTCTAGCCCTACTTGTACTGTAAGGTAGTAAATTGCTTTAACGAACTTCATCTTCCTTAAAGAGGAAAGGGCTCATAACAGCAAGGAGGAATGGTTTGAGGGAAGGTAGCACGATATTAGATTCTGTTGCTGAGGTGATGTGTGCCTGTAAGGTGGTGCTGGGGGTGGTGGAGCCAAGGGCTTGTGCCTCTCTGCAGCTGCCTCGGGAGGTTCAATCAAAAAGGAAAGCAGAGCCTTTAACACTTCTGGGGCAGAATTTACTGCTGTAGCTGAAATCTCCAGCACCTACAGTGAAACTGAGATGTAACCACTGGGTTTAGGGCCAGCATTCTTACTGTGTCTTTTGTACCCAACCAGAGGTTTCCAACCAAAGCATCAGGTTTTGGTTTAATGAAAGAAATTAGCAGTGGAAGACAAATTCATTCTCCCACAGGTTTAAATGCCCATTGAGCCATGTCTGGGCAGTGGCAGGCAGCATCTCCTGGGTCACCCCATCCTTCCCACCCTGCCAGCAGCTCTGTTTCTACTGGAGAAGGCACTGTGGTACACGTTCTGACCTTCTGCCCTTCATTTAGGGCTGGTTGTTCCTCAGGACATCCAGGACCCAAGAGGCTCCAGACTTAGTGTTTCAGCTTTAGAGAGCCATGAACTGGTACTTGCTCTTTGCTTGTACCATGAGAAAAACAGGCCCCAGAAAGGAAATGGTCTGAATTTCCTATGGAGCATTACTGAAAGCAGCTCTTTAACAGCAGCACCTTCATGCGCAGAAAATGAATTCAAATTTAAAAGTTACTTTGCAGCACTTCAGTGCTGTGGTTTATACTGCTGTATTAAAGGGTTTGTATAATCTTTTCTTCTTGGTAAAACCTAGGAAATGAAGACAGCAGATTTGTATCTGTGGAATAAAAATCCTTACTTTTCCTGTGGATTGCTTAGGGAACATCCAGCAAAGGACTGCAAGTGCCTGGCCCTGTGTGAGGATTATGCCTTTTAGCAGCTTGTTAACAGGCAGCCAAATAACTGAAGTTAATTCTGTTGGATATACAAGACTGGTTTTGAAGTTTGTAATGTTACAAAAAGAAGCCCTATAAATGAGGCTGGCTCGGCACAGCTACGGAGCAGGGCAAGAGGAGGGATGGCAGTATTGAGAGGTGGATGCTGTAACTCCAAGCCCATCCTGTGTTCCGTTGTGCTTCAGTTTGTATGAAGCCAGTGGCTTCCATGCTGCATTGTAGTGAAGGTTGGCGAGACAGGATTTTCTGGAGAAAGCTGCAGGAACAAAATGTAGAAATATTCCTTGGCTGGGTCTGGCAGGCCGGGGTCAAGGAGCTGCTGTGTGGATTTACAGAAGCTCAGCGGAGCTGTCAGTGCCTGTTCACTGTTTCAGGCCCCGGAGCTGGGCAGTGGTGAGGAGGGCTGGGTGGATGCACATGGTGCAGAACCTCCCCAGGGAGCAGCTGCCAGCCCTGCTGTGCCCCAGCTCAGACAGCCTGGGGGAGCAGCCGTGCGCTTTCCCCTCCTGCACGGTCCTGTCAGCGCGCTGGCGTTCAGCGAGTGCCAAAGGACACCCAGATCAGCTTCCCCCAGCCTCTCTGGTTTCAGGTAAAACAGCCTCTGACAAATGAGAAGGCATAATTACCCTTCAGGGCTGGATCAGCCTAGAACACCTCTGGCTCTGTGTGGGGGTTTGGTTGGTGGAGGGAAGGAGGCGATGCTGCTGGGACGATACCGACCTGGATAAATGCTTGGAGCCCAAACACCTCCTGCATCCCACCAACCAAGAGTGGCACTTGGTGTGTGAAACTGGCTGTTAGGGAGCACAGTCTGTCACGTGTGTGCAGAGGGACTTGCAGACCCACAGAGAGTTTGGGGATACCCCTGTCCTGCTGGTGGCTGAACTCTTCCCCATGCATCGAGGTACTCGCCCAGAGATTTGGGTGAGCCCACATGAGCTGCATAGTGAACTGTGGGTCAGTGTAAGTGGGACCCTGAATTCTACATGAGATGCTGGAGGGTTCTTTCAGGGGGTTTAATTTTTATTTTTTTTTAACTGCAGTTTAGCTGAGAAAGTAGGTTGGAAAGGAAAAAATGTCACTGAAGAGCAGTCCTGGCAGAGGAAGAGACCCTGGTGCATTAACACTGAAGTGTATCAGCTTTTCAAACGAGCTCTGTTGGAGCCTCTTTATATGTTGCCACTGATGATCAATAGATTCTGGAATTTTTTTACTCTGCTCTTAACTTTCAAGTGATTTCCCTTTGAAGACATAAAATATCTTGAGAAAAAGCTATTTAAAAGAAGTGCAAATTGCATTCAGAACAGTACTAATCACCTCTTGAGATTTCTCCCTACGATTTGATTTACAGTTATCAGCAACAAAAAAGTGATGGAAATCGGTCATTTTTCTAATAGTGCTTTTTTGGGGGACAAAAATGACCTTCAGTGGTGGGTCAGGTGTCCACTCTGTGGTGGGTTCACCCAAGGCTCGTGCTCCTGCTGGAGGGACCTGTGCAATTCCAGACAGTTCATTGGTTTCTCCCACCTGCATAGAGGGTTGTGCCTCCCAAGTCCCGTCCCCCCAGATGTTTTGTAGTCTCTTAAAAAGTGTGTCAGGAGGCAGTGCCAGTGTCGGATGGCAGAGAGGGCTCTGGGTGTGCGTGACTCCCTCAGGCAGAGAACAGGAGTACAGGCTGAGGGAAGGGAGGCTGGGGGATGTGCCACAGGGGACATAGTGACAGGCTGAGCTCCCAGGGCAGAGGGGAGCAAAGGTGCTGGGGAGTTGGAGGTGTCCCCAAGCTGGGCAGGGCTGGGACAAGGCAGGAGCAAGGCTGGGAGAGACAAGGAAGGGAAACCCCTTGGCATAACAACCTAGATTCCTCTTTTCTATTTCTCTCTTCTTTCTCTGTGACTGTGCTTGGTGGGCTTATAGATGTCTTTTTTTTGTCTGTGTTTTTGTCTCCACCCAGGGCAGTGATGGTGACTCAGTGGATAAGAACAAGTGCTGCACACTGTGTAACATGTCCTTTACCTCAGCAGTGGTGGCAGAATCGCATTATCAAGGGAAAATCCATGCCAAAAGGTTAAAACTGTTGCTAGGGGAACAACCAGCACTAAAGGCCACAGGTAGGTCCAGAGGCAGCGAGCAGGAGGGGCTGGGGTGGTGTGGGCTCTCTGTGCCCAGGGGGCTTGGCCAAGCTGCTGGCTCGGTGTGTGCAGCAAATGGGTCCAACATGGACAGCCGAGCCTGGCGGCCAGCAGAAGCAGTTATTCATTTGTGTTGCTGTCATAACAACCTTTAAAAATTGCTGATGCTCATTACTGTCTGCTTTGTTCATGTTGATTAGGGGTTTATCAGCTGGGACTGGCCCTGGTGCGAGAGCCCTATCTCCAACTCCACACTTCCAAAGTGTTCTCTCGGTGGAAGTCAACATCTCCACTGGGTGCAGATAGCCAAGCCTGGCCTTAATTATCAGCAGTTTAATTATCAGCTCAGCTAGAATGTTTAATAAACCTTTGGTGTTACTGTACAGTGCAGAGCATCATCTGCTCTTACTACAGAGGGAAATCCAGGCTTTAAAAACCCTTGGATTGATTGTCTCTTGATTTTTGCCCAGATGGGCTTCGTGCTTTCCTCCACAGTGATTCCACTAATGCAGCCTATTAACTTTCACATTTAAAAAGTCAAATGTTGGAATTGGATAATTTAACATCTTACTGTTTGCTTAACCATAAAGTCCCTGAAAACCACTAATAATCTGTGAAAAAAAATTCCTCTGTCATTGTGGAGGCAGAGAATGCTTGAACAAAACACTTCCCCGTTCTCCAGGAAGGATGGCTGGGCTGAGGTCCTGCAGACAGATGTGACCCAGAATTGCTGCCAGGGGCACTTCCTTTATCACAAGGTACAAATGGAGCTGTGTGTACTGGACCCTGCCTAGCACGTAAATCCTAGCTGTGGTTAGGTAATGGGGGTTGGTGCTATGCGTGTGTGGTTTTGGTACCTTTTTAGCTTCACACACTGTAGATGCTGATACAGAGAATATAATTTGTCCTTTGCCAGCGTGGGTTTGGGGACTGTTGGCCCCTTTGCCTGAGGGAATGTGGGGAATCATGTGGGGTGGTGGCTTGCTGGGTTTAACTGGCCGTGCTGGGGCCTGCGGGAGGCGAGGCTGCAGCCGGGGGCACCAGCCCTGGGCCAGCTGAGAGGAAGGCTCTCACATGAACTGGCATGGTCATTCACACTTCACTCAGGTCAGGCTCCTCAGGCTGTTCTCTGCAGCTGGCACATAGCTGCAAGGGCACAGAGAGCAGCAGGGACTTGGGTTTGGTGTTTCTTTATCCAGGGTTTGTGTTAGAGCTTGAACCCCATCCCTCATGTGCAACCTGCCATCAGCTCCTCCTCCGGCACCAAAGGGCCTGCCACAAACCCTGGTAGTCCTGGCTAAGTTCAGGTCAGCTGATATTCACAGGAGTGCTGGATCTCAGGGAATAGTGCATGGACTGATTCCCATGTATGCTGACAATTTGAATTCACCCTCCAGCTGTGGGGGCTGTGCAAGACTGCAGGCAGGTCTGGGGACCGTGGGGCCCGGCCAAGGCAGGGCTTGCTAAGAGCTCAGCCTTGCATTGTGTTTTTGTCTTAATCATCCAGATCAGCCTCACAAAGCTCTAAGTGAGCCATGCTGTGTGCTCTGGAGTAATGGGCTCTTCAGCCATCCTAATCACTAGGAAGGAGTAACTCAAGGATGCATCAGCTCTTACAGGCACTTGATCTGGAAGATGAAGCTGAGCTCAGGAATACATTAATAAACACCTCCTTACTCTCCAGGAGTTCTCAGAAATATGCTCTTTGGACACAGCATTTTTCTGGGCTTACTACAGTCACCCAGAATTTTTCACTGGATTTTTGTCCCAGTCCTCTGTGGCTGGCACCAGGGAACTTTAAGTCTCCTAGAGAGAGCTTCAGAGACTCAATTTCTCGTGAGTCCTGAGAGCCAACCAAGCACAGCCCTGTGTGTGCTGGATTCTCCTGGGGAGGATATTCTACTGCTTGATATTCTGGGGTTTCTGTCTCATCAATCCCAAAGAGAATCACATCTATTCTCAGTACCCTTGCAGAGATCTACATTTCCCTTCACTGTTACCATCCAGATGGAACACAGATGTCTCATTCTCTGCCGGTGCTTTCAGGAGAAGTGCCCCAACAGTCAGGTTTCTCACAATAACAATGTCTCATGATGACAGCGAAACAGTTCTGATCTTTTCTGTTGCTGTGCTGTACAAGGTTGTAGCCCTCAGAGGCTTTATGTCACCACTATTGCTGATGAATTCCTCTAGTCATTTCCAACATCCTCTGTCAGCTTGCATCCCATCATGGCCATGAGTTATAAACCAAGGAACTGAGGGGGAAATAGCTGCTGTCTTCAGCGATCCAAGTGCGAGGACCTGCAGGCATCATTCCAGGACAGTGGCAATGGCCCTGGCTTTGGGACATCAACCAGGACTGAGTAAATGGCTTTTTGGTTTGGGTGCAAGGATCTATCCAGCAGCAGCTGAAGTCTACCTGAGTCCTAGATTTCTGGGATTTTTTTCTGAAGAAAGCTGAGTTTCCCAGTGCCCCCTTGTTGTGGCTCAGTTACTTTCTTGTCCTCATGCTGAGTTCCTGGAGTGTGCCAATGGAAAAACTTGGGTGCCATTTAAATACAGCTTGGAATAAAAAGCTTTGGATGTGAGAAAGAAGTCAAACATTAGTTCATTGCCAGAGTGCTAAAGTGTTTCTAACTTTGTATTTTGCCTCTTGCTGCAAAGTAAGACTTTCTCACTTCCCTCCCACAGCGAAAGGGAACGTAAGGCAGACTGTCATGAGCTATTTAGCATTTTGAAATACTTGAAATAGTCAAACTCGCAGCTTTTATGTTTGTGTTTTAGATAGAGAAACATTTTTAACATTTGACGTTTCGTGAGTGTTTATTATTAATTTTCATGTCACTGTTCAGGGAATGATGGCATTTGCTGTTCTGTAGCAGTTATGTAGTGCATATCAAAATGATAAATTCACATTTGTGGAGAAGTCAACTTTCATCTATTTCTCTTTGGAAGGATTGGGTAGACTTGGGATGTTTTCATTAATTGCCAGGCTGGGCTCAGCACACCGTAGGACTGGTGGGGGTTGTCAGTGGGACCTGAGGAATGTGACTGTACAAGAGGATATTTTGTACTGTGAGTGCTAAGGGGAAATCCTTGCCCGTGGCAGCCCTGTGTGATGCAGGCAGGGGGTCTCTGCTGTGGAGTGAGCCCCCGGTCTCATGGGGAGCCAGGTGTGGATGTGGGCTCAGAGCAGGGCTAAGGTGGGCATGGGGGGCTCTGGTGCCACCCCTGAAGCAGCAGTGCTGGTCCCCCTGGCAGCTTCCCTCCTGCGGGGTGTTTGGGGGAGCACAGGGCACCAGCCCCACGCAGAGCGGCTCGCAGGGCCGGCGGCTGAGGCTGGAGGTGCTTCTGTCGGGTTTCCTCAGCAAGCAGGAGATGTGACTCCTGTGGACATCACCAGCTCTGTGAGCTTCAGCCTCCCTGGTTCCCCTCCGGCAGCAGCGTACATAGAAACAGGGAGAAAGCTGACCAAGAGATTGGGTAGATTTAACTTTATAGCCTGGGGCTTGTGGAACAGCAAGGCAGATCTGTCACAGAGCTCCTGGGCTGCCGAAATTGCTGGTTGTTTATCATGGTCCAAATGTCTCTGCAGCTCAGAAGGTGCCCTGGTGCCACAGCCCTGTCCTGGGCTGCTGCAGAGGGCTGGGTCTCCCTGGCATCACTGGGTTCTGGCTGTTTGAAGTTCCTGTGGCATCACTGGGTTCTGGGCATGGACCCCTTACTGCAGGGAGGCTCCTTGGGGAGTGCAGGAACATGTTTGCAGTAGGCAAGCTGTGCTTACTTTTCGTGAGTCAAAGTCTGTGTAATCTCAGTTTGGACAGGCAATATTGCAATTCCCTAATTTTCTTCCTAATGACCCTGCTGACCTCTGGCTTTGCTCTTTGCTTGCACTGGCAGTTTTGCCACATGCTCCTTGGAGGGGCTGGGCCATGTCTCTCTTGCTGGAACCATAGAAAAGACTTTTTTTTAGGAACAAAATCCAGCCAGACCCTGCCTGGCCCTGCCTGAAGCAGCTCTTCAGAAGCAGCTTCGTCGCTGCTGGAACTCTGATACCTTGGCAGTCATCATCAAAAACAATAGAAGGTTATAAAGCCCTGGAAATTGATAAGGTTGTAAGTAATATTATATGTAAGATAGAATTTCCTCAAAGGGTGTCCCTTCCCAAGCAGGTCAGCAGAAGATTTATAACAATATTAACTTTCTCAAGCCATGGAGTCAATCACAGTGGGCTCCAGGCATAATTATATGTCTAAATATATCCCTATGATGCCATTCCTGGTGTCAGACACTGAGGTGGGTTTGGCATTTGCTGCCCTGTGCACTCATCAGGGCTCAGCTGGATCATCTCCTGATCAAAGAGAGCCACCACGCGCCTCTTGCCGCCTCCAAATGTGCCTATTCCGGTACCATGGAGAGAGCAGGTTGTTAATTATTTAAAGAGCAGACATTTCATCTGGAAAAGAAAAGAAAAAGAAAGCCACATAAAAGAGAATTTTTGAATGAGGTGTGATAATTAAGTGCTAGTTATTGTATACTTTCGTATCCCAATGTTACCTGAACTTTATTTTACTTCAAACTGTTTTTCCATGGGCTTGTGACTTGTATTGTACGAAGTTCAGAAACTGTATTGAACAAAGTGCACTCCATTATATAAAGACTAATCACTCATTTTTCTTTGCAATGATTTGGGGGTCATGTTTGTGTTCCTGGATGAGCTTTTGGTGAATCTGAAAGAAAATGGAATTAAATTAAGGTTGTGTGTTGCTGGTACATGACAATTCACGATGTGAAGGTCTTTGAAGGATGGGGCTGACTATTGAGTATCTTTTTTTTGTCTGTGACAGTTTGCAATGACTACAGCTTTCCCTGTTCTTTCTGAGACCAAATAAATTGAAAAATAAGAACCCTGAGATAATGATAAATATGTCTCTCTATCGTGAAAAGGAGATAGCTCTGCATGGTATATTTATTCTCCACTGACGATTTTTCCTGGGAGTAGCAATTCAAGCAGGATAAGTTTAGCAGATTTAGTCACAACAGTGATAAGACATGTAACTGCACTGAGAGCATCCTCCTTCCCCAGTTAGTGAAAAGCAGGAGGTTGAGGAACAGTCCTGGGCTGTCCTTTCATGATGCTTTTTTTAATGAGAAATGGTAGCTTTCCAAGCAGCACCATCCAAAATACCCACTGGGACCCTGTAACTGCTGCTAATTATTCCCCGTGTCTAATGTGGGATCTGCCTCAGGGTCTGATGTTACTCAGGCAGCAGCATGAGCCTGGGAAAGCTCATGTCTGAACGTTCCCTTTTGCAGAAGGCGCCCTGGGCTCGCTGAAGCCGCCGCACACGGACGGTGCCCCGGCGGTGCCGTCCCCGCCACAGCGGAGGGACTCGGACAGGTACTGCCAGCTCTGCGCCGCCTGGTTCAACAACCCCCTCATGGCACAGCAGCACTACGACGGCAAAAAGCACAAGAAGAACGCAGCCAGGGCTGACCTCCTGGAGCAGCTGGGGAAGACCCTAGACCTGGGGGAGCTGAGAGGTGAGAGACCTGCACGTGGAGAGCAGGGACCTACTCCCTGTGGGGTCCAGCGACCCTCGCCCACTCCAGTCACCAGTGGTGCAGGGAGCCCAGGATGCTGTTACTGCTTCGTGAGGTTACCACTTCTGTAAGAAATTCCCCTGCTCCGGGATGCCAGCCTGCAGTTTTAGCAGCATCCTTTCAAAGTTGGTTCCTCTTTTGCCACCTCCTAAAATAATCCCTTTCATTAGCACACACACCTGTCCTCGAGCAAGCGTGGCCTGTCCCTGGGAGAGGAGAGCACGTTACAGCTCGGACGGGAGGATGTTGCTGGAGGCAGAGCACTCCCTACATCTCCCTGATGGAGAGCAGGACAACTGTCTCCATGATTTAATTAGTGCTTGTAAAACGCTGCGATGGCCCTGGGTCGGCGGCAGCCAGAGGAGCTGAGCTTTTGCTGTGGGATGTTAAGCACAAGTGTTTTGTGTTCCTGCTGAAGGGAGAGCAGCCTCTTTTCATCTGTCTGTCAGTCCATCCATGCTGGCCCCACGGGGAGGGGCTCTGGCACCTGCGGGGTCCCTGTGGGGGCTGTGCCCTGGGGTTGCACAGATTTGGGCCTTGCCTCCCTCTAGGAGCTGCCCTCCAGCACAGCACAGCCACAGCCAGGCCAGTGGTCTCAGCAGCTGGAGCTCCCCAGCATCCCCAGGCCCTCCTGGGCTTGTGATGGAGAGGTCTGATTTGTGTCAGCTGAGGATGTGTCCAGGACTGAATCTTGACAAGTACCTGTTTACTCTGAGGTGTAGGCACAGGAGAGACACGGGCCCTTTGTCTCCAAGGTCTGGGTTACAATCCCGTGTACACACAAGGACCTGACTGAGGCAGCTGAGGAAGAAGGGTGAGTTTAATTCAGAGCTACGTGGGAGAGGTCTGGTTTGCCAGAGGCTTTGCAATAACATTTTAATATACCTGGGGTTTTTTTCCTTGCTAAATGAAATCATTTTCCTTTAGATACTAATGACTGTACAGTATATTTTGCATTTCTTGATCTCCCATAAACCTTGTAATGGTTATCCAGATACTCCTGTGCTATCTAGTGTGACTCACGGTGCCATCAATGATTCATGTTGGCTGAGTCACTGCCCGCTACTGGAAATATGCAGGAATAAAACCTGGCACAATAACATGGAAGTGCTCAGTACTTTGTGCCAAGCTCGAGAGTGGCTGAGGATGTCATTAACTGTAAATAAATCAATTGTGAAGTGTTTTACTCATTTAGTTTGTGCCTGGGAGAGTTGAAATTAGAGACCTTCACAGCCTCATCAGCTGTTGGTTTTTACCTTCATGGTGGTTCTGTGCATGGTTGGGGTTTGCACTGGATCCAGTGTGGTCCTGCCAGCATCTGTGGATGGCAGGAGAGGGGACAGCAGAGCTGTATCCTGGCTGTATGTGTGCCTGGTATAGGGAAACAGGTGTGGTCCTCTGGTTGGACACTTCAGGGTGGTGTTCTGGGGATTCAGTCTGCAGTGCCCAGTGCTCCACAGCACCAGTGAGGCACAGTCAGGCCTGGGGAGCCAAGCCTGCCAAGCTGGGAAACCTTTTTCACAGTTTTTCTTAACTAGGTCATGACCACCTGTCCATCTGTGTCTGTCTAGAGACGCTCTCCTGGATGCGTTTAGCTGCAAGATGAGAGCAGATCTTTACAGGTGTTGAAAGCAGTCTCTGCAATGGCCAACACAGAATGATACCCACCCTGTGCCCGAGCAAACAGCCTCACCTTGGCAGGTGACATCACGTCTGGCTGCAAGGTGGCAGTGGCAGCAGGACGTGGCCGTGGTGGGCGCTACACCCCCGTGCATACCCTGCTCTGCACTGTCTCTGCTGCCTCAGTTTTCCCTGGAACACAAAGTCATCTCCTTGCTCTGCATCCCTGGTGGCTTCTCCCAGCACAGCTTAAATATTAATTCTATTTTGACTAGTGTGGGAGACAAACGTTTGATGCATTGTGTGAGCCTGGAACAAGCAGTGTCAGTTGAAGTACAACATTTCAGCAGCCTTTGATGTTTTGATAATGGCTGTAATAAAATATTTATTGATAAATATGAATGTGCATTTGGAGAAATAAGAATAGAGATGTATTTTTGGACAACTGATATTTATAGGAAACACAAACATTGATTCTTCTTACCAAGTGCTCATCCTGCAATTTTGAAGTCTTATTTTCTTCTCAGAAATGAGAAAAAGAGAAAAAAAAAAAAAAGAAAAATGAGCACTGTTTCTGCAGTCTATGCTGAGTTAAAGCTGCAGCACAGGAGAGTGCATGGGCACACTTATCCCTTTGCCTTGGCCGAGAGGAGGGCCGGCTCCAGCGCACTCTCCCTGAGCAGCTCTGCGTGCCTTTCCAGCCAGGGCACAGCTGCTCTGTGGCTCACCTGGAATCCCTTCTGCTCCTCCTGGGCAGGGAACCTGAAAGAGGTAGAAATTGGGAGTTTTCTTCCTGCAGAGCTGCCTCCCCCGGCTGCCCCTGTGCCCTGGCACAGATTGTAGAAAGACAAAACCTGGTGTCTCCAGCCCCCAAATTCCAGGCTCTGCCCTGGCAGCTTGTGCCTGTTCAGCAGCACAGAGTGGCCACAGCTTGGTTGGAGGCACTGGTGTGGCTCTGTCTGGCAGCTCTTGCCCTCCCCAGCCTGTGCCAGGCACAGGGAAGAGGAATGTCAGGTTTGCTCCATCAGGTCACATCTCAGCAGTGTTGGTTCATGTCTGGAGTCCTCCGTGGCTGTGCTCTCCACTTGGCTCTCCAATGCAGGTGGGCTCTGCCTGCTGCTGGGGCCCAGCCAAACCCTGCAACAGCTGCCCTGAATCCCTGAAATAAAGCACAGCAGCCTGTGCAGTACAGGTGGACAAGGGCACAGGGATGTTGTCACCTGGAGCCTTTGTGTTCTCAGGTAAATTGCCAGTGTTGCAGATGCTTTCTTCCAGAATCAGGCAAAGAGCTGAGTTTCCTTTTTCATCTCAGCTCATAATTTCTTTGTATGCCTTATAAATACTTCTTGTTCTGTGCTGTCACTTGTGGTTAGTAAGAAGCAGTTTAACAAGAACTCCCCTGGAATGGGTTTTAATGCATTTTATGCAGAATGACATTAATAACTTGACTTGTTAATATTTTATTTAATGGGGATAGGAGGACATTCAATTTTACATGAATGCATGTCATGCTGCAGGGGAGAGAATGCTGATGTGTCTTGAGGATGCAATAGGGGATGTGAATACAGGGAGAGCCCAGCAGCTCCCAGTGTGGACTGCTCAGGCTGGCACCACCTTCCCATCATCGATGGCCCAGAGGGCTGAGCTCAACCCCACCACACTGGTTGGGGAGCTTTATGAAACCACTTTCAAGTAGCAGCCTTGGTGAGCTCCAGTGAGGTCAAATTCTGGTAATTTTGATATCCTGGAAGTGATTATTGCCTGTGGTCTCATCCTGCTGTTCATCTGAGGCTGGTTTTCTTTCTCCATCCCGGTCCATGGAACTGGCCCAGTCTGCGGCTGCGTGTGCCAGTCTGGGGGAAGAGCTGCATCAGGGAACAGCACCGAGTTCCCCTGCGCAGAACACAGGGAGGGGGAACAGGGTTCCCCCTGGTTCGTCATTGTGAGTAGCCTTGACATGCTGAGGGAGAAAATCATCATCCCCAGTTCAGAGCTGCATTTGCTGAAGACGTTTCCACCTACACCAGTAATTAAGATTCACTGAGGCTGTTGTTAATGCGCTGCTAAATTGGCTGAGCAGCAGAACCTCATTACCTTAAATTAAAGTATTACCTGTTTCTTACTTCCCCAGTCCCACTCTGCCATCTGGAGATCCTGGTGTTGTCCGAGCGCTCGGTCTGCTGCGAGGTGCTGCCACACCGTGCCAGCCATGCACGGCCTTTTTCATCCCATCCCATC
>VZRZ01004637.1:65658-83620 GCA_013398175.1 Climacteris rufus | reverse complement strand
CTGTGAGCCCTGATCCCCCCTGATCCCCCCTGTGAGCCCTGATCCCCCCATGCAGCCCCTGTGAGCCTGTGCCAGGGGCAAGGAGGCAGCTGGGCAGGATGGAGTGACCTGCCATTACTGCTAATAGATAAGATCAATGATTATAAAGGTATCATCCTTCTTCATTTTCTCATCGTGATGGAATCGATGCCCTGCCTTGCACAGGGGCCACTGCTGAAGCCTGAGCTCATCTGTTATCTCTCACCTGCTCCTGATTTACACCAAATGTTACATTTCTGCCATGTAAAAAATGGGCCACACATCAGTGTTGCTGATCACATCTTGGGCTCAGTAACTTCAGAGTGCCTGCTCCAAAATTATTCCATAAGATCAGCTACTGCATTAGTGACTTATCCCACAAACCCCATTGGGATGACTCAGGCTGGTTGTTGCAGACAGTGAGGAAGGTATGGCTGCTTCACTGAAATGGTGTATTTCCACGGAGAACTGTGAAATTATTATTAAAAAATAGTTATTGGGGAATAAAATCTCATCAAGAACTGGGAAAAGAGCATCCAGTTAAGTTATTGCACTGAGCCCTTGCTCAGCAGAATACCCTGGATCGTGTGGAGAAGTTCCTTGGGGGAGTCAGGGCTGTGGGTGTGCCTGACAGGGTCTGGAACCAGAGCCAGCTCGGTCCACGTCTCATTTGGCATCCGGGGGCAGGAGGGGCCAACTGACAACAACCACACACGTACAGAGGGGACAAGGGTTCAGCTGTGCCCTCCAGCCTGCTGTGACTGCTCTGCCACTGTCCTGCTGCTGCCTGAGCCCTCCTCACCTTCTGCTGCACTGAACTTAACACCTTGGTAGTTACTAAAGTGTAAAAAATTTGTCTGTGGTCCTCCTAAATGAAGAGGATGAAAACTGCCTGTCACTCAGCTGTATGGTTGTACTCAGCTGTACTGGGAGCTTCAGCTCTTTTATTAAGAGCAACTTTTCCCCTGCTTTAATTACCTTCCGCTGCCAAACCTCTTCAGGGGCAGACTCCTGCAGCCCTGTATGGCTCCCCATCACCCTCATCTGCTTGCAAATGAGTTTGTTCCCTGGCAAGATGTCTCTGGGCTTTGGAGAGGCACAAAACAGGCAATCAGAAATGTCCATCACTTGTCTTTCCTGCTCATACCTTGTGGGTGAGGAGGCCAGGATGTGCATTTCCAGTGGGGATTGCTCCTAATAATTTCCAGAGATGCAGTGCTGGCAGGTCAAATTCTGACGTCTTTAGACAAAATTAATTACCAGTTCTAGAAAACTGTCCACATCAAAGGTTTAAGAACTGTGCCCATTTGATAAGGAGTCACTTGTAATACCTTGTTACTTCCCCAGTTCTAATTAGGCTTATCAGTCCGTGCTGATAATTAGTGTCACGTGCAAGGCAGAAGCTGCTGCAGTGCCCAGTGAACAGATGGAAATCTCTCACTGCTGAGGCTGCAGGGATGTGCCAGGGCAGCGTGGTGGCAGCCAGGCCACAGTGCTGTGCTGGGGATGCTGTGCAGGCTGTCCCAGCACAGAGACAGTTCCTGGGGGTCTCACTGCCTCTGCAGCCCCAGGGCAGCACAGAGGAGCCTCCCTGAGACCCAGACCCTGCACATGGAGAGACCTGGGACAGGGCAAGGCACCCCTGCCCATGGCAGGGCGTGGAACTGGATCAGCTCTAAGGTCCCTTCCAACCCAAACCATTATGGGATCCTGGTATTCACTTGGCCACCTTCTAACGCCATGAAGTTGTGAAAAGGTTTAAGGGCAGCTCCGGAGAGCTGTGAGAGCACCCAAGGCACCCCCAGGGGAGCTGTTCCCGAGGGTGCCCAGGTGGGCCCTCACCTGCCCTGCTGTCCCTGAGAGGCTGCAGGAGCTGCAGGAGCTGCAGGAGCCCCAGGAGCTGCAGGAGCTGCAGAAGCCCCAGGAGCTGTAGGAACCCCAGGAGCCCCAGGAGCTGTAGGAACACCAGGAGCTGCAGGAGCTGCAGAAGCCCCAGGAGCTGCAGGAGCCCCAGGAGCTGTAGGAACCCCAGGAGCCCCAGGAGCTGCAGGAGCTGCAGGAGCCCCAGGAGCTGCAGGAGCTGTAGGAACCCCAGGAGGCCCAGGAGCTGCAGGAGCTGCAGGAGCCCCAGGAGCTGCAGGAGCTGTAGGAGCTGCAGGAGCCCCATGAGCTGCAGGAGCTGTAGGAACCCCAGGAACCCCAGGAGCTGCAGGGGCTGTCTGTGGTGCAGGTGCACAGGGGCTGTGCTGCAGCAGCCGTGCTGCTCTGCTGCAGTGCAGGTGAAAGGCAGAATTGCAGGAAGGTGATAAACTGCCCCATTTACCACCCGATTAAACACGTATTTAAAGCCTGACTTGGCTGCTCAGGCAGCAGAAAACAAGGTACAAGGCAGGACAGCCTGGAACAACTGCTGTGGCCATTCTGGCTGCAGCTTTCTGAAAGCTGAGGTGCTGTTCATCACCAGGATATGGTTTCATCTGCCTGGAATAGCTGCCTTTTGTACATTTTCCTAATGTTTATAAGATGTTCCCATTTTACTTGAAGTTCACAGCATTTAAATAATATGCTTGAGCAGATTAAAAACAACACAAGACTCTGCCTCTCTCCAGGCTGTGAGAGACTCCAGTTAACAGGAACATCTCCTGTCCACCCTGCTGATGCCAGACTCTCCTCCTGCTGTACTTCTTGCCACATCATTTCTTAAATTGGCAGCTTATTGAAAGTAAAATATTGTATTTATGTGTGTTGTCAGTAGCGTTTAAGTGGTTTATTTTTTGGAAATCAGCTAGTGCTCCATGAGGCAAGTATAGGGATAAATTCCAAATAATAAATGGATGAAACAGTCTTTCAGCCACATACTGAACTCCTTCCAAGAAACCTGCTTTAAAGATAAAAAAAACCTCTTAAAAATCTTGATAGTCATCTAGAACAGCCTCCTGGGATAGTTTATATTTTTGTGTAGTAAGAAAGATTATCTGAAAAGAGGTGCATTTAAGTTGGAAGTGCAGTTGATGGGATTTAACGCTGCCCAACTGTTCCAAATGTGGCAGCACCTGCCCGTGGTTCTCTGTGAAATTCTGCTCTGCAGCTTCTGGTGGCACCTGCTCGTTCAGGTTTGTGTTCAGTAAATGTCTGACATGGATGTGAAGGAAAACAAAACATTAATAACACTGCTTTGCCCTTACAGAAATAAAATGTGGGAATACTTATTGGTAACAAGCTGCAGGAAAATGATAGGTGTGTGTGAGCCAGAGGGGAGCAAATTACATAGGCACAACTGCGTGGGTGAAATGGCTCCAGCACTGTTGCCACAGGGCTTGGCTGGGATAGGAACTGGTGAATGAGACCCTGCTCTCAACTCAGTTTGAAGCCAATCCATGTACCTCTGTGTCTGTGATAGGTGGGTGCTTGCCCCTGCGCTGCCCGGGGTGTGCAGGTTTGGAGCTGATCAAAGCAAACAGCAGCCCTTGAGGTGGACCAAAGGTTTGGGAAGAGGCACAAAACGCAGTAAGAAAGGAGCTGGGGGCAGCCTTGGCTCCTTCCAGAGCACAGCAAAGAGATCAGGATGAGTCCCAACAGCGCAGCACCCACAGCTGTGGCCAAGCTGTCCAAGCTCTCAGTTCCTGCTTGTGGGCAATGGCTCTAAAGAGCAGAGCCCAGCCAGGCTGGGCACCCCCTGGGGTCCCTGGGAGAAGGAGTTGTGTGTTGTTCCAGTTCATCTAAATTCATCTATTCCTCACTAAAGGCCATTTCTAATGGAGCCAGTGGTTTAGAGAGGGAAGTGCTGCTGACCTGGTGCATGGGGCTCATCTTTCAGCCAGTTCAGTCTTGTTAACACATTGCTTCCCTCAGAATTAGCCCTTCCTGTCGTGACTTGGGGCACATGTATTATCCCCTACAGGGCCCGTGGGCTGGACCTGGTGTCTTCCTGCTGGTGATGCAGATTTGCTGGAGTTTGAGGAGGATGGAGAGGGGCGGGGTCTCCTCTGCTTCAGAAGCTGTCAGAGCTCAGCTGCAGCCAGCCAGGAAAAGGGCTTGGAGGAAGGGATATGCTGGAAAGCAACTCCCACTGTCAGGTTTGGAGTCAAACAGAATAAAACTGATAGCTTTTAAAAATTCATGGTTGTGTTAATGCACTCAGTCAAGTGTAATTAAATGTAGAGACTCAATGGATTCATATAAACACTCTGTGGGAGCCTGTCAATCTTCCAGGAGAATGAACCCCCAAACAAATGAACAAACCTTTAATAACTTCAGTGCTGCCTCTTCCAAGAGCAGAGCTCAGGGCTGTGGAGAAGCATCCAGGGCTCTCTCTGTGCCTGCACATTTCCAGGGGAGATGCTTTACCTCTTGTCTGGAGGGCTGACGGGCAGCTCCTCACACCCTGTGCTGTACACACCTTTGTGCCGCAGCACGGACCCACAGACGTAGTGGCCAGAACATGTCCTGGGCTTTGAATGGCAGCAGATGCAGATGCTGTGCCTGGCACTCAGCTACACCCACCAGGAATTCCTCCTGCCCCTGTCTTGGCCCTCAGCAGCTGCTGGAGCTCCAGGACCAAGAGCTGCTGGGCAGTGCTTTGCTGTACCTGTTGGAGGCCAGGATATGCAAACAGCCCTGGGAGCCAGAGGAGCCCACCTGGGCCCTGGCAGCTCCAGCAGGCTCGGGCAGGGGGTTCTGGCAGCTCATGGGGCAGGACAGAGCCCTGTGCCCCTGAGCCATGCGTGCCAGGGGCTGCAGGGCATCCTCTCGTTCCTACACACGGAGCAGGGCACTTCTGGAGGGATTTCTCCTGAATTTCTTCTCAGGAACTCCTCTGTAGTCATGAGCAGAATTGGGAAAATCATCTAAAGCCGAGTGAGAAAGGGAGGATAAGACAGTGCTGAGCTCATTTTTCCCATTTGTGGGGTTTTTTCTCTTTCTTTTTCTCAGCTGAATTCTCACCTTCTCACAGCAGTCGTTGCATATCACTGTAGACTTCGTTTAATCCTTTTGTGAAGTTAAAGTAAATATGACTGAAAGACAAAATACATGCTGTACTTGATGTAAAACTAATGACACGTCCCCCAATTATCTTCAGCGGTGATATAGCTATAATCAAATTTAGAGAGCAGCTGTGTTACTCAGCACTGCTGCCAGGGATGCAGTGAATGAGAATTGATGCTGCCTCTCTCATGAATCCAGCAGCAGCCTGCTGGCCCCAGTGGGGCTGTGCTCACCCAGCCCTGGCACAGCTCTACACAGCACCAGCAGCTCTGGGCCAACACCAGAGTCTGCTCTGCCCCTCACCTGGGCACTGGCCCACTGCTCATCCTCCATCCCCAGAGCTGCTGCTCCCAGCTGGGTCCTGCACAGCCCTAAATGTGGTGGGAAGTGGGACAGAACTTCCAGGCATCTTGTCCCTGCTGGGCTGCTGTGCCCTTCTGAGCCATCCCCTTGCATCGCCCATTCCCCACAGCTCCAGGGAATTCCCTCTGTTGGGCTTCAAAGGCAGCCAAGCACCTAAGCTATTTTTGTTTTTATTTTTTAGCCTCAGCACAAATGGTTGTTTGAGCAGAGGACTCATTTCAGCTGTCTGTTTTCTCAAAAAGAATTAAAAATCTCTCAGCTCCCTGCTGTCCCGGCTGCAGCAGGAACCTGGTGGTTTAATATCCCCAGAACCTTCTGTGCCGCTCTGGGGTTTTCACAGTCAATCTAATAGTGGTGTTCAAAACAATTGCTATAGAGAGAAAATGTGCCTTATCACAGGGAGCAGCACACGGACAATGGAAGCGTTTCAGAGCATATTTTTAGGACAGGAAAAAAATCAATCTAAATCTTACGCTTTTTCATCCTATGCCTTGAGCAGTGAAAAGCGGGGGAAAGGGATCAGCATTTTTGCTGGTTGGATGGGGCTGCAAGAAACCTGGTCTGGTGGAAGGTCTGGCATCAGCAGGGCCAGGGCAGCAGATGCACCTGGCAGGTGCTGTGGTGGTTTTGCCTCTCCTTGGTGCCCATTTGGGAAAGTCAAACGTTTCTGTGTAACCTAAAAGCAAAGCTGGTCTGCTGGGTGAGCTGTTGGGTAATAAAACAAGGAAAGGCACTGCAGTCAATAAAAGTAAATTAATAACTAGAGACAACAAACCCTGCTTCTCTGACTGGCATAAAACAATCCAGAGTTGAAGGAAGAAAAAATGTCACAGTTTATGAGGAGGCAGGTCGAGTCCAAGAGGAACGGCCACAGCATTTTGTGGGATATTTGTGATCACATTTTCTTCCTAAACCTGTGGGTTATTCCAGCCCCACGGAGCAGAGGGGACCCAAAGCCCCCCGGCATGGGGGATGCTGCCCTCACTGGGTGCGGGGCTGCCCACACCTGCCCTGGCGGTTGTGCTGCTCATGCAGCACAAATTAGGAGGCTTAATTATTTCAATAGAGGTTAATTACATTAGTCACTACAGCAAATCTCCAGTTCATGCCATGCTTTCCACTTCATTTAATTCATTACCCCCTGTGACAGTAGATTTCTGCATAGAACTGCTCCTTTACATCCCATGTCCCTTCCAAGAGCAAACCTCCATTTCTTCTGCTCTTCCTCTCAGTGTTCCTGGTGGCAGTGACAAAGTGGTTTGGTGGGAGCAGCCTGGGCCATGCTCTGCCCCGGGGGAAGGGGTGGGCAGGGCAGCTCTGTGCCCAGCTGGGCAGCACCTCTCACCCTGCAGGGACAGGCTGGGGACCCCACAGCCCTGTGCCCTGTGCTGGAGCTGGGCAGATGCTGACTGGATCATGTTCATCCCCCCTTCCCTCACTGTGTCCATCATCCCCTCTCTCTGCTGTGTCCATCCTCCCCTTCCCTCACTGTGTCCATCCTCCCCTTCCCTCACTGTGTCCATCCTCCCCNCCATCATCCCCTCTCTCTGCTGTGTCCATCCTCCCCTCTCTCTGCTGTGTCCATCATCCCCTCTCTCTGCTGTGTCCATCCTCCCCTCTCTCTGCTGTGTCCATCATCCCCTCTCTCTGCTGTGTCCATCCTCCCCTCTCTCTGCTGTGTCCATCATCCCCTCTCTCTGCTGTGTCCATCCTCCCCTCTCTCTGCTGTGTCCATCATCCCCTCTCTCTGCTGTGTCCATCCTCCCCTCTCTCTGCTGTGTCCATCATCCCCTCTCTCTGCTGTGTCCATCCTCCCCTCTCTCTGCTGTGTCCATCATCCCCTCTCTCTGCTGTGTCCATCCTCCCCTCTCTCTGCTGTGTCCATCATCCCCTCTCTCTGCTGTGTCCATCCTCCCCTCTCTCTGCTGTGTCCATCATCCCCTCTCTCTGCTGTGTCCATCATCCCCTCTCTCTGCTGTGTGCCACCCCCTTCCCTCACTGCAGCTCTGCTCAAAACCTGCCCTTGAAGAGCCATGTGCTCTCCCACCTGCCAAGCAGGGTGCCTTGCCAGGCTGGCCTTAGCCCATGAACCTGCCCTCTCCAGACTGCCCTGTGTCCAAGGCTGTTCATCATGGGAAATTCAGCCCATGTGCACCCCTCTCAGTGATTCTGAAAGAGCCATTCCTCATGGTTTAATGTGTTTCTGTAAATGGCAGAGTAAAGTTCTTGGGTGGCATTTAATTAGTTTTACTGTGCCTTCCCTGCTCAGCAGAGATGTATCATAATAGCTGAAAGATTCATAAAAAAAACATGTTTTAATCAGAAATTCAAATACAAAACAAGACAGAACAACAAAGATCTGAAAATAAGCACAGAATTTTAAAAATTACCCAGCTGAGACTCAGTGCCACAGGCACACGGTGCTGCTGCTGGAAGCAAACTGAGAGCCCCAGCTCTGACCCAGGTGATGCTGGAGCAGCCAGGGAATCCTCTGGAGACACGGGGCCGTTGGGAAGGGCACTGGGCTGGCTTCTCCCAAGGCTCACAGAGACTGTGGGAAGCTGGCCCCCAATTGTGGTGAACTCGGTGCACACTGGCATTTGTTGAAGCACGTTTGTCACAGCCTGGACTGAGCCCGGAGCTGAATCTGTGCCCACAGCCAAGGTGCCCAGAGTGACCTGTGTGGGCTGTGCAGAGAGGGTGTTTGCCTGCCCAAGCCTGGGGAACAGGAGCTCTGTGCTACCACCTGGCTCCAGCTCTCCTTGTTCTCTTTTGTTTTTAAACTGAGTTCTTTATCACTGCACCTGGGAATGCATCCTCCGTGTGTCCCCTGCTCCTCCAGCCCCCCTGCACACCCCGTGGGGGGAGATGTCCAAGTGTGCAGCCCAAACTGCGGCTGCTGACACGTGCAAGGGGGAAGTGAGACATTTCCCACCTGTTCAGCTACTTTGCAGCTTGGTGGGATATTTCCTATTTTTAACTGTAGCTGCAGTTAAAGGAATACACTTGTGAAGTCAAACACAAGGTAACAACCAAATGAATTTGTTTTTTAGCTGAAGATCTGTCTGATTTAGTACCTGATGAACATTTTCTTTGGCATAATGATACTTCCTAGGGTGCATGATTAAAACCTGCAGTAATGCACAGACACTGTTGTCAGGTTTCAGTCTCATCATTAGCATTTTGTTATCATTAACCTGAGCAGGAAAAATTGTTTATTAAACAGATACTTCTTTCTTGGGCATTAGCAGGTCTAGTTGTGAGGAGGGATGTGGAACTTGGTCTACAGAGTTTTGCATCATAAACATGAACTGTGTGTGGTTCAGACTCTGGAGGTCAGGCCAGTGCAAATCAAGGAATTGTTTCCAGATTTTAATCTGAATTGAGACTTAGGGATTTAAAGATATGTAAACTCCCAGACAGGTGTTCACCTTGGCTAGGAAACCTTCAGCCTCGTTGTCTGCAGGTGGAAGGACCTGTGGTGGAAGAGGTGGGAGCTGCTGTGTCTGTTGCAGGTAAGGCTCTACCCTCTCTCCTCTCCCTTCTGACGTTTTAGCACTTTTCTCCTGGCCAGGCTTTTAGCGATGCCCACGTGTGCCAGCCCCCGTGGCTGCTGGCACCCTGCTTGGGGTGCTGCCCAGCCCGAGCCCAGCCCAGCTCACTGCGATGCCAGCCCGACTGGCAGCACTGCAGGGGCACACAGAGCACTTTGGCTGCCAGAAAATTAGATTCATTTATTTGGGAATCTGTGGTACACAAAGCACTTTAATAACCACATTCATCTAAAGGCCACATCAGGAGAAACAGCACTGCCTGTTCCCTCTCTGATGCCAGTTCGTGGGGAATGCTGTTGTTAACATTTAGCAGGAGCTCCAGGTCACCTTGATACAATCGAGCTAACACACATTTTAATGGCTCTTTAATTAAATTTACCATAGGGGAGGTGCCGTGGAAGAAGGCTGCGTTTCTGCTTCCAGTGCTTGAGATGATGGCTGCTTTAAATAAAAATGCAGATAAAAGACTGCAAGTGATAGACAAAAATGAGGGCTTCTTTTTACCCCTGCTCAATAGAATTTTTCACCTTGATCTGAGTGATGTGTCTGCTCCTGCCCTGCACTTGCAGGGCTGGAAGATCTCCCAGCCCTGGGAGGTGATGCTGTTTTCTGCCTGCCACAAAACGCAGGTGCTCCTCACTGTATGATTTTCTTTCAGGTGACCTGAGCTTTGAGCACCTCACTGTAAGGCTCCCACTAAATCATTCCTCAGGAGCTGCCCCTGTGTCGTC
Source organism: Climacteris rufus (assembly GCA_013398175.1). Lineage (NCBI taxonomy): Eukaryota > Metazoa > Chordata > Aves > Passeriformes > Climacteridae > Climacteris > Climacteris rufus. The sequence continues at coordinate 73,968 of VZRZ01004637.1, read as the reverse complement.
AATGGGATTGAAGCAGAAGGAAAGGAATCCATCTGGTTTCCAGCAGCAATATCTGAATGTTATGGCAAAGTGGTCCCTGTATTACAGAACAAATAGCTTATGTTCATCTCACACCAATTTTGATTCCTCCATGAGGCTGTGGAACACCCCAAGGAGTATTTTGTAAAGTGGCCACTTGCTCCTTCATAGGAAATAAAACATTGAAACATATTGCTAAAAAGGATATGACATCTCTCCTGATGGATTTATTAAGAAGACCCCAAGAGTAAAGAGTTATAAAACCTGATGCAGGCAGCAGTTCAAGCTGTGTAATTGATATCCATTGTTTCCCACTGACTGCTCTGCACAGCTTCGCTTTCTGTGGCATCAACAGATTTTGCCTCTGAGCTGTTGGGGCTTGGCAGAGAGCAAAGCCAACAGCAAACCTGGAGCAGAGATCCCAGGAGACAGCCGAGGTGGTTTTCCTCCATTTCTTCCCATGAATACACACCTTTATCCGAATTTAGGCAGTTTCTCAAGTCACCCCATTTGCACGGGACAATACAGATCTGCTGTGGCTTCACTGGAGCAGAGGCTGAGCATCACTTTGGTTTCCTCAATGATACAATTTCTCCTCATCTGCTTCATTTCATGGCAATTTTGTATGTTTTACCAAAATAGGGTTATTATAGTAATGAACTTACTGAAACAAAACAGGCAGACAAGGGCTGTCCCCACAAATGCAGGTTTGTCTTGTGCCAGAGCAACCCCAGCTCGTTCCAGGCCCATCAATGTCCATCTGTCCTGAGCACTTGTCTGTCAGCTGGCAGGAACAGCACACTGCTCCTCAGTGCTCCCTGGGGTGATTTCAGTATCTGATTTAGTTTTGGTGGATGTTAGAGCAATCAGGAATAACTGGGACTGCTGGTAACTGGGTGCCTGCTGTCCCATGAGCCCGTGCCAGCCTCCTGCCTGTGCCCCAGCACAGGACAGCATTAGGCAAACCCATCACTTCTCCCTTGCTCCTCAAAGCTGTTCTATGCCACTGACCTTCTGCACCTACCTCCTGCAAATCATTTGCTTTTCCAGATGCTTCACTATTAACTTGTACCATTTCTTTCTTTCTTTCTTTCTTTTTTTTCTCCTTATCTCACCTCACGAAGGAGAGGGATTACCTCATTTCCACTGCCTCAGAAATAAATCCTCATTATAGATTTGTACCTGGGGAGGAAGAAGCTGATTTCCACTCCCAGCCAGTTCTGGGCAGATATTTGAAGGTAATTGTTCAATCCAGGGACATCTCACTTGTCTAATAACCATAAAGAGCACTTCTATTAGAGCTGGGCTTGGGGCTGGGACTATTGAGATGATATTTATGAGGAAGATATTATTTCAGGAAAGTAGAATATGGACATCAAATTTATGTTTTTATTTCGAGGTGGAGCAAAGGGAAGGACCTAACATGCAATAAATGTCTGAGTGCTGGTGGAGGGCCCATCCCTGGGCCAGGGTGGCTTCACTGCGCTGCTAGGAGTGCAGCTGCCTCCCCACAGTGCTCACTGGACTGCTTCAGATTTGTCCAAAATCGCCTTCTGAGGTGGCTTAACCCAGCAGCAGCTTTTTCCTCATGCTGTAGTTGTGAAAACTCTGATGTGGACCAGCAGATGTTAATGGTGTTTGTATGGAGGATCCAGAAGGTGCGTCCAGGTTCTGCCTCCCTGCACATGCTGCAGCACAAGGCTGAAATGACAGAATGATGAGGCCCTTTTTTCCTGGCTAATTGCTGCAGGATGAAATAAGGGTCAGAATAAAGTGTGGTTATCTGCTAAATGGTCGCTGCACCCAGCTGTCAGGCTGTGTGCTGCAGCCCAGAATAGATTGACTGTGGCAGTTTTTGGATGCTCCAGCTCAGAGCAGAACCACGCAGGGATTTCTCTGGACTTTGACAGAGCCAGGTCTGAGCTTCTGCCACAGAGCCATCGGTGACGGACTAGACAAAAATAAACCAACAGCCCATGAGAACATTCTAGAGGAAAAATAGCTTGGTCCAGGGTTGCAGGTTTACTCCGAGATACACCCAGATGAGCAGAGGTGTGTGACAGTTCTGAGGCTCTGCAGTGCTGGGACTTGTGAGGTCTTTGTGCCCTGCACTGCTCTGCTGCAGCTGTGGAGGTGCAGGGACCCCTCAGCCACCCATCCATAGTCCAGCTGCTGCTGAAACTTTGATGGAAGGTCCGTGATGATAGAAGAGGAACGACATCTCCGTTACACAGCCCAGGACGCTGTGGGAGTGCAGTCATTTGGCACTCGATGCCCCAGGGAGCGGCTTCCCCCAGCACGAGCTGCTCCCCAGCCTCTGACCCCGCCTGTGCAAGAAGACAGGGATTTGTTTGTACAGGTCCTGATCCCAGGTAAATGGAAAAAATGTAAAGTGCCAAAAACACTCCAAGAGGAGTGCTGGCCGTGCTGGAAGCACACAGCAGCCTCTGGACCCAAGGTGCTCAAGCCACAGAAAAACCCCTTCCACGTCTGCAAGCCCCGGGGACATGGGAGCAGGGACTGGGAAGGTAGGATGTGCTTGTCTGGTAATCAGCTGCTGTCTCACATGATGCATTTCAGGAGCTCTTTTCTCGTGCAGCCAGTCTTGTTGAACATTTGCTGCTGCTGCCCGATAGCAGTGGCCCCGGGCAGGGCGGGTGATGAACGAGCCGGCTCCTGCTGCTGCTGCTGAGGCCTCTCTGCTGAGCCCAGGGCTGGCTCCCCAGGGCTGCTCGTGTCCTGGGCCTGTCCATTGTCCACTACAGAGCCAGCAAAGGAGACGGAGCCACTGAAGTGCAGGGAGGAACATTCCCTGTTTAGGTCCTCACTCCAGAGCTCTGTGGCTCCAGCCAGCCCGGGGCTGCGCTTCAGCCCTGAGCCACAGCCCCTGGTGAGTCTGTGGCTGTCTGAGAGCAGGCAGGAAAGGTAAAAAAGAGAAGCGGTTCTCTTCAGTGTCTTTAAGTCCCTTGACTTTTTTTAGAGGTCCAGAAATGGAGAAACAATGGGAAAGCATCCCAGCTGCATCACAGTTGCCTGTGCCTCAGTGATGGCACCGGGATGTGGCCTCGGGCCCTTCAAAGCCTCTGCAGTCACCTCTGGACCTGAACTGTTGCGACTTTGAGTTGTCCAAGGTCTGTATAACTTTGCCATTTTCTAATATCCCATGCATAAGAAAAGCAAGCACTAGAAAGCTGTAGAGCTGAATGTTTGAAAGTTAAACTGAATCCCAGTCATGGCTTACTTCCCATGGAGCAGTTTTAGATATAAAGAAGATGATAGATTAAGTTATGTTTGACTGACATATTTAAATTGGGACTTCTTTCTGCAGCCTCCACATCCATGCTCTAAATAGGAGGCTTGGGATTAGGGCCATTAAATTCCTTAGTTTATTGGAAAAATAAAATATCAGGAACAGATGAAGATGAAAAGAGAGGGAAATGCAAACTGAATGAGTGCTAAAAAATGATTAAGGTAAGGTAGCAAATGAAATAGAATAGCACTAAAAGTAGATGACATGAAAGAAATCCTCCAAGTGGCAGTGTTGAGGAGTCGGGCTCTCAGAACAGAGCTGTGGAGCTAAAGACAGGTGAGCTTGATATTTCCAAGAGCTGCTCCAGGCACCCACACTGCCCAGGGCCTAGCTCTCTGCCCATGGGGATGCGAGAGGGATGCAGAAAATTAAATGCAGGTCATGGATGGAGCTGATCCTCCAGTTGTGCTCATTGGAGGCAGAGCTTGCTCCTTGTCTCTCTGTCCATGCCCCAGTCCAAGGGAATGTGCCCCAGCAGGGCCACACTGATGGGTGGCCTCAGTCCTGCCTCAAGTGTGGCAGATCCCACGTCTCCCCCAAATCCAGGCAGAGATGGCTTTCTGTCTGCTGGCTTTGGATAACTTCTTGTAACCTCTGTGAGTCTTTGCACCTGTACTGCCTCCTTCCCTCCTCCAGTAATTACATACAAGACCTTGGAGAGAGATCAAATCCTGCCCTCTTCTTTGGATCCTGGAAATGGCCTCTTACTGCACCCCCAAGTCTCTTTAAAGGAAACAAAACAAACTGCTGCACCAGATGATTGCAGGTAAAGCCACACTCCCGAGGACCTGCCTTTTCTAGATAGCCCTGTATATGGGGAGTGAAACATTTTCAGGAGATTTGATTTCATCTCAGGTCTGAGGAAATTCTGCAGTTCTGCAAACAATCCATCACTATCTGCCTAGAGAGGAGCAACAAATTAATCTTCTTCTGGAGCAGCAGTGCAAACTGCCTTCGCTGCACATGGAAAAGAGCCAGATTTGGGTCCAATGAGCAGCTTTCAGCTTGTCCTTCCCCTCCTGCCGCGATCCCTTTGAGGCCGGCTGCTCTCCCCGCAGCGCCGCTCCCCCCTGCCCGTGCTGCCTGGCAGAACTGCTGCTGCCTTTGCCACAGGGGATGCTCAGTGCCCGCCCCTCTCCTGAAATACAAAATGCCTCCAGGTGAGCGTGGGGCTCTGCTCTGTCCCAGGGCAATGCTTCCCAACCTCCTCGCCCTCCTCTCGGCAGGGCCAGCTCCTGGGATCATCCGAGCTGGGAGCCCAGGAGGGGCTGGATCTCTGCGAGGTGCCCGGGGCACAGAAGGTGCAGATGCTGCTCAGTGACAGCACCGGCCTGTGGCAGAGGCACAACTCCGCGGCCACCAGCAGAGGGACAGGATGGAGATCCAGCCTCTGCACCCGATTTTAAGTGGTTTAATGACATCACAGCACAAAGGGGAGAATGTGGAAAAATGGTGTAAGAGAACATATTCTCTCGTGTTAAATCACCACTCTGGGTCCTGTTGCCATTGGCAGCCTCAAGGATATTTTGCAGAGATGCTAAAACACATTGTAAATTAGGAAAACAAGAGAGAAACCAAACCAAAACACCATATTGTGTAAGATCATTTTTCTTGATACCAGAAAAGCTTCTCAGAACGAACCAAGTCATTCGTGTTTACTCTTTTCGGGGGGGGGGGGTTTCATTTGAAGAAATGAAAAGGATCTAATTTCTGTTTTTCAATAAAAATAGCTGTTGTCATTGATGTCACCTTTGTAGCCTTGACTTGCTGCCTGCAGAGGTCAGCAGTGCTGGAGCCTGGTGGAATGTGAGCAGCTCTGCTCCTTCCAAAGCCAGGAAGAGAAACATTTCATGATCCTTAAACTTGTTAAATGTAAAACTGGAAAATTCTCACACAGAAATCTCAGCAGCCCCAGGTAAGTTTTCTTCAGCCAGCTTTGTTATTTCTCTGCAAAGAAAGCTAGTTCAGGAGGGATGAGTCCAGCCCGTAATTGCTGAATTGCAACCTATAATCCTTCAGGAAACCGCAGCAGCTCGCTGGAGAGCACTCAGGCTCATACTGAAAGGAGAAAATTGCAGGTATTTTTCCTTTTTTAACCGTTATAGGAGAACAGAGGAATATGCAACGAAGCATCTGAAGAGGAGGTGAGTGTTGGCAGCACCACCACCCTGAGAGGTGCAGCCAGGACAGGTCTGGTGACACGGATCTGTCACTGGCTGCTGCACAGAGCTCGAGCTCCCAAACAGCTCTGACTTCAAAGACTGAGGCTTCAGGGAGAAGGGCCCTGGGTGACTGCTCAGACCTTCACACTTTCGGTCATTGTTGCTGTTTCTAATGCAACTGGTGTAAGCATTCCCAGCAGACCTGTAGGAAAAGGAGGGAAGATCAGATGTGACATTGTGGACTTGGCATGCGAAAAGCAATCAGGAAAAAAGAGAATAAAGGAAAGTACAGAGAGACTCATAGTTGTACTTGATATGCTGAAAGGAGAATGAAGAGACACTAAACCATGTGCAGGTCAGTTTAATACAAAACATCAAAGCCAGGTGGGAGTGACTGCTCCTGGGCATGGCTGGGAGGGAGCTCAGAGCGCAGCGAGCACATCCACGTGTCCTCAGCGTGAGTGAGAACCCTGAGCAGTGCCAGGGAACTGCTCTCATCCCCAGAGCAGCTGCTCCTGAGGCTGGGGGTGGGAGCCCGTGGGTGCTGGGCCTGTGGTGGTGGCGGGAGCTGGAGGCTCCAGGGAGGGAAAGGCTGCACCAAACCCAGACAGACACCGAGATCCCCCTGCAGCCCCTGCCCTCTGCTCTCTGTGCAGCAGGAGCTGCTCTGCCGTTGGGGGCACCTCCTGCCGAGAGCTCCTTAATGGGGAATGGCTGAGGCAAATCATAAAATTCAAAGAAATAGGGTGAGGATACAATTAAAAGCGGTGTCTCTGAACTGGAACTGCTTTGCCATGAATTGAACATGCCTAAACCTAGTCATCCTGGAGCAGAGCTATTCCACTCTATTCCAGAGCTATTCTACTCATCAGCAGAGTGCCCAGAATCTGATTTAATTTGAAAGGCTACAAAATTATATTTCTCTGCTGATTTACCAGGTGGCAGCATTAGATGCAGACCTTTTAGTTTTCCACCACTTCCTTTCAACTTAATTTGACAGAAATGGCTTTCAGTACAAGGCAGAATTTGCCAGGTGCTGCACCAGGGATGAAGGAAACGTCAGAGAAATGGCAAAGTGCAACTGGGGAGATCATTCCTCTCTCGGGAACACACTGGGTTTGATAAACCATGGAGGCCAAGTTTTCTGGAAGAGCATAAATCAGGGAAACTTGCATCTCTAGTGGGACATTCACTGGTCCACCGAGGCAGCCCCTCTTTCTGGGAGGACCAAGAGCTGCAGCAGATCTGGCAGATTCGGTGTGTGCCAGTCCTTGTGAGGACATGGGAAGGGACTTTTGCATCATTGGCACAGGCATGGCCATGAGCACAACGGCTGCAGGGGAAGGAAGGGTGGTGGCCAGGGACAGTGCAGCCACAGGGACACCCTGCCACAGCATGCAGGAATGGGACCTGCCCTTCCTCCCGGCTTTGCTGATTAAGGAGCTCCTTTTCTTGGCAGTTTCAGCTGGAATTAAAATATTGCTAGGAGAGAGACACTCAGGGGCAGGCAAAAATCTTGTTCCCAGGCTGCTCAGCACTTTCCTGTTTGCAGTTCCACCTACCAGAGCTCAAAAAAGGCTTCCTGAAGGTGGCCGGGTGCTGGACTGGCAGCCCCTCGGCTGCAGTGTGCCAGGGGCATCTCTGCTCCTCCTGCTGGGAAGGCAGCTGGGCTCAGGTACCCTGGGTGTCCCGGGGGAGCAGCGTTGGAACAGAGGTGGAGGCAGGAGAAGGATGTGCTGGCTTGGGAGTTGGTTTTGGCTGCTGAAGTTGCTGGGTGCTTGTGGGGGTCCCGGAGGCTTCGTCCCCTCTCTAGGAAACAAAAGGGATTTCCGACCTGACCTCCAACCTGGAGGAAGTGGCTGCCCCGGAGGGCCAGCAGCTGGATGGTTTAAAGGCCAGGTGACATGACTGCTCTTTTTGGCCCGATCCCAAGTCCCACACCCCTCTGACTGCAGGAGAGATGAGGCTCCTCTTTGCTCTGGGAGCAGGGATGGACTCGGGTTAACGACCCCGTGCACGACTCCCACCGCTCTCCCCCGGTCACTCTGCCAAGCTCCAAAGAAATGCTTTGCCTGGGAAATGGTCTGTGACTTAGCAGGAAGTGTGCTTGTGAGAGGCATCTTTCTAATGACTCCTCAAACTGAGATTTTATCCCTGTAAATGCAACTAGGTCTCAGTGTCCCTGATTAGTTTCCTGTGACAAATTCCATCTGCCTGCCTGGGAACAACAAAGACCTCAAAAATCTGAGCACCAGCCATGCAGCCAACTGCTCCCATGCTGGGCTTTGTCATCACAGGAAATCACTTAACAAAACAGGAAACTCTTCCTTATTCCACTCAATTTCTTGGGACTATTTACCATGAAATGTCAGCTTCTCAGATAAAGGAGTGGGATTTATCACAATTAAAGGAGGCTTTGAGACGTGCCCTTTAGGGAATCAAGGGTGCTGTTAATTCTGAGTTTGCACAGGGCTTTGTTGGTGCAGTGGGAGTCCCTTGCAGTTTGCAACACTCAGGAACATGCACCTTTTTGGGCACTTGTCGGTGTGATTTTGCTGCTCCTGGCAGCGTGGGCTGCCGATGTTGATGCAGCACATTGACAGCGAGCAGCTCGGTGTCAGAATGTCAGCTCTGGACACTCCTCAGGAATGCAGAGAGAGAACTCTGGTGCTGGGTTGTTGATTGATTGAGCAGTTTCCTACATAGTTTGTTCTTTTACAGTCACAATACACCTGCGTCACTGCCTTCGTCAGCCACTGTTGTTCTGGAGTGCGAATTTGGGCTGTGACAGGAGACTCAACGGAGCCGAATCTCTGACAC
>VZRZ01004637.1:32233-60418 GCA_013398175.1 Climacteris rufus | reverse complement strand
CGGGGCAGGGAGCGGGGCAGGGAGCGGGGCAGGAGCGGGGCAGGGAGCGGGGCAGGAGCGGGGCAGGAGCGGGGCAGGAGCGGGCAGGAGCAGCACAGTTGCCCGGTGTGCAGCGCTGAGGATCTGCTCCACGGCGTTTCCAGACGGGTGTTTTGGGAAATGGTGGCTGTGGAATGACTCAGTGACCGCCTCCCAGCCCTGGGGCAGTGCTCCGTCACTGGAAGAAGCGGGTTTTCCACGGAGGAGGATGCAGGACGCGGTGCTGAGCCCCAGCAGGCGCCTGCACTGGCGCAGATGATGCTCCCGATGATGCTGCCGATGATTGTCCCGATGATGCTCCCTCCGCGTGGGCGCCCAGAGGAGCTGCAGTCCGGGAGGTGCCGGCTGGCTGAGCTCTGATTCACTGCCCAGACCCCCCGGGAGCCGTGACCCAGAACAATGTCACCGCTTCCCACGGCAGAGCAGCCCCGGGCCGTGCCACAGGCACCGAGCCGGGCTGCAGCTCAGGGGGAATAAGGGGCTTTCCAGGGTTGTGTATTGAGATTCTGGTCACAGCCCAACTTTTGTTTTTTTAGCAAAGATAAATGGCAACTGTGCCATCTCCTGTTGCCTGCAGTATTTTAGAGGTTTTTCTTCTCATAAATAGCCCTGTCTATCCCTTCAAAGTGACACTGGAGCATCATTTTGCTGCATGTGAGGCATTCACGCTTTGAAAGCTCAGACCAGCTTTTTTTCTGTGAAAACCACGCCAACACAGCCACAAATCTCACACTTTACAGCTTGTCACTCACATTTAACCCGCTTTAGAGCAGAGGTTTCCCTTGGCTGCTGCAGATGAGATATGCCTCATCTGTGACTGTTTTCACAAGCACAAGGTACCCCCCACGCCAGTGCCGAGCCGGGGCTGCCAGGGGCACCCAGGCTGTTGCTCTGCTGGTTTGCAAAGCAGAGCCTGTCCCTCTGGGTGAGGCAGAGCAGCAGTTCGGCTCAACAGTCAATTTTTAACTTGCCTGTTGCTCCATGGCGAGGAAGGGAAGCTTGCCAGGGAGGTGTTGCTGTTGACCAGGGCACCCGGTCTCCCCACACACAAACAGCCCAGCTCCACTTTGGACTCTGCTTGTGCCTGGTGTGCTGGATTTCACCAGAATCTGAAGGTCACAGTACTGGCTGTTCAGACACTGGGAACATCCCCATCTCCTCCTGAACACTGTGGTCAGGCTGAGCCGGGCTGTTGGCTTGTTCCAACCCCATCTTTTCGTGGACACACTGTGGAGAGATGGGGGTGGGTGTTTGAGGAAAGGACAGAGGGTGGGACCTCTGTGCTGTCTGTTGTCACCGACACCCCCTTTGCTCTCTCTTTCCAGCACCGTGTGAGTTGCTCCCCACCTTACCCAGTCTGCCAAGCTAAAGCTTGTGCCAAAATCTTCTCCTTAGTCTCTGTGCTGCCTTTCTGTGGCTTCTCCGCAGCCGGCAGTGGTAGCGGGGAAGCGCCCGCACGCTCCCGGCGCGGCTGCTGAGCCGGGCGTCAGCCAACAGATAAAATTAGGTTCAGACGCACGTTCCCCAGGATGCCGGCACAGGGGGACACCCAGTGCAGCCAGTCTGACTCACGGAGAAGAATTAATGGAAACGCCCGGCTCCCGGAGGGAGGAAATTCCTCCAACAGCCTTTTCCTCCGTTTGTTGCGAGGGGAGGCCGACAATGCCGCCCCGAGCGCAGCGAGCGCCGCCGCGGGCGCTCAGGAAGGGCCGGGCACCGGCGGGGACGGCCCCGGGGGCGCCGAGCAGCGGGGGGACCCCCCCAGCGCCCCTCTCTGCACAGCCCGGCCTGGGCACGGCACGGGCAGCGCTGGGCTCGGCTGTGTCCGACACAAACAGCGACCCACCGGGGAGAAGCAGAGCGGCAGCACTGCGTGTGCAAGGGGCCTGGCGTGCTTGGACACTTGTACCTTAACCTCTCGTTGGCAAATATTCCATAAGAATTCCCTGCAGTTTTTGCTGAGCCCACTGTAAGACACGTTCCCGGAACACAAACCTGCCACAGAAGGCTGCAACCAACGAAAATTGCCTTTTTTCCCCGTAAATAGCCAATAAACACATAACTTCTTTGTAGGTGGCTTTTATTTATCAGGGATGCCACTTGGGCTAATAATTTCAATGTAATGAGACAACAGGGACTATAAAGTTCTCAAGTCTCAGGATCTTATCAATCATTTTATATGAATGCTTGTGAACAGGATTGTCGGGGCAGTCCTGGGACTTGCCAGCAGCAACCACTTCAGTGGGTGTTGATTTCAGTCTGCCACAGTCATGGCTCCTGTCAGGTTTGCTTCCTTCTTTCAAGGAAAGACAGCTGGCAGATGATACCTCAGGCTGCCCTGGGTCATTGGCAGCTCCGGGGAGCTGGGTTTGGATTTGGGGGCCCACAGAGTGACAAGGCTCTGCCAAACCCAGCATTGGCACAGGGGGTGCATTGTGGACACCTAAGTGGTCCAGGGCAGGGGAGCAAAGCCCCAGCAGCAGAGCCGGGGCCGTGGGCAGCTGCAGGACAGGGAGGAGCTGATCTGGGCCCTGCAGGGAGTTCCCGGAGCATCCCTGGCTGCAGGCTGCGGTTCCAGCAGGAAACACCCCAGAGGGAGGTGGGCTGGGGGCTCATTGCCCTGTGGGCTTCTGCTGGGAGTGTTTGCAGCACAAGAAACGGTTCTGATGAGCACAGCAGGAGCTGCGCTGCATCCCCAGAGCCCCGAGCGGGCGGTGAACCGCCCTGTTTGGCCGTTTTTGGAAACAGCCCACTGGAGGCAGTTTCTGTCACTGTGGATGGTTGTGGGGATGTGCCACGAGTGGGTGCAGCAGCTGCAGCAAGTGTGGGACACCGCTCTGGAAGAGGCTGAATGCTGGAAAACTGGCAGCTTCCTCTGGAGCAAACCTGCTCTGACACAGATTCTTCTGAGCAAGAGCAGTTCTGAGAAGCCTTTGGAGGCTCTTTCAAACAGCTTCATCCCAAACCAGTTTTCTCTCTGGACTTCCTGGGAGGGGAAATCACCATGCGTCCCTTTCCAGCTAGAAATAATTATAATTGCCCATTCTATTAGGTAACTTAAAGGATTCTTTCCAGTCTCCCTGACTTATTGGCAATTTGGATTTCTAACTGTAGGCAAAAAAACTGTAGCTGAGCTATCACTCTTCCAAGCTGTTTTCTCTTTTTTTGCTCTAAGCAGAATCATGGGAATGTTTTTTTCTAAACCAGCAGGTTATTAGAGGACACACTTATAAATAACGAGTCTTTGCTATTTTTAAGTACTTTCAGCATTGTCTATCATGACAGTACAGCACAACCTGCAGAAAAACTGTCCAGTTCTGCTGCCAGAGCTTCATAACTCACTTCTGTTTCTTTGGGTGATGAGGAGCAGAGTCCAGGTTCCTTCTTGGCTCTGCTGAAATGCCAAGGGCTGACGAGGCATGCTTCCCACCCTGGCCCCAAAACATAATTTTCTTAATCTTTCCTCATTGCAAAAGGTGTCATTGTCCTTTATTACAGAGGGGAAAAGAACATTGGAGTTGATTTACAATAAATTTGGTGAGGTCTTTTTGGGGATGATGCAGTTGCCATAGCAACTGTGGGCCAAACTGGTGCTGCCAGGCAGGAGAGTGGGGAAGCCAGGGCCTGCTCCAGACCCTGAGAATGGGCTGCCAAAGCCACCTGGGGAATAAAGGAGAGGTGCAGGTAGTCTGCTCCTAAACTGGGTCCCTATGAAATGACAAAAAAAGGCTAACCCCACCACTCCAGGAGAACTGACCACTTCAGACAAGATAATTTATATTTACTTCATAATTTATTAATTTTCAGATCACTGTATGCAATAAATTATAGTCAATATAATAATAACATTGTCATAAAATATTACCATGAAGTAAGTACTCATCTAATAGCAACTGTAACCTACATAGAGAAGAACTGCAGTTATTATATTTAGATTTTTAGTGTTAATGGGAAGTGAACAAAATATTAGGGAACTTCACAGTAAATTCAGGGAAATCTGACATTATTATTGCTTCTGTGCAAACGACTTTTACTGCACACATACAGCTTGGGAAGGAAAGGCACAGTTATGCAGAGTGACTCTGGAGCAAACGAGTTCCAAGACAGCTGAACTGGCTGCACCCCACAGTGCATCTGGGGGCACTGAGCAAATGGGATGGAGACCAGCAGCTCATCGGCCTCCAGAGCCTCCCGCCAGCCCCAGCCTCGGGCTCTGCACGGGCTCAGGCTTTAGGGAATCAGGTCTGAAAAGGCAAAGCACGGGTCAAGCCAGTGAGCACTGAGTCCGGCAGAAGGGCCCGAGTCACACCCGGGCGTGTGGGTTCCCCCAGCTGGAGCCCACGGCTGCCCCGAGGAGCTTGTCTGCCTCCCACTGGGAGCTGCTCCCTCTCTGCGAGCCTCTGGCCACCACACTGCTGTCCACGGCCACGTGCCGTGGGCACTGATGCTGCCGTGGGCACCGGTGCTGCTGCCCACAGTGATGCTCATGTCCACACCGGTGCTCTGTCCACACCGGTGCTCTGTCCACACCAGTGCTCTGTCCACACAGGTGCTCTGTCCACACCGGTGCTCTGTCCACACCGGTGCTCTGTGCACAGCAGTGCTCTGTCCACACCAGTGCTCTGTCCACACGAGTGCTCTGTCCACACCAGTGCTCTGTCCACACCAGTGCTCTGTCCACACCGGTGCTCTGTCCACACCAGTGCTCTGTCCACACCGGTGCTCTGTCCACACCGGTGCTCTGTCCACACCGGTGCCGCTGCTGGCGCGGGTTTGCGGTGGGGCTGAAGCCCTGTGGGTGCTCGGTCAGGTCCCCGGTCCCACGGGGCAGCAGAGCATGCTGAGTGTGGTAGGAGGTCACAAACAGTCCCGTCACAAAATGTTCTTCATTTCTGCTCCCTTTGCCAGTTCAGTGAACTTTAATGGAGTATTTCCGAAATGTCAGGAACTGCAGCAGTTTGTCTTTTCTCCTCTGCTTTAGTGCCATTAGTGCTCTCGTTTTTTCCTCCATGTCCTGGTCAGTGGCGAGGATTATCTTGGCTCTCTCCGCCGCCTTCTTGTCTCCGGAGTTTTTGAAGAGTTTCTGCAGGGCCTCCTCGTTGATGGTCTCGAAGATGTTGGCCGCAGCTTTCTTGCGCAGGGCCGTGTCGAAGCGGTAGCCGTGGACCGAGGGGCTCACTCGCAGTGACGTGGACATGGCTGCAGTGCTGGAGCTGGGCTTTGCTTTCATCTACGTGGGCCAGCTCTGCACTCCAGTCGGAGGGATGGGTGCTGTGCTGGCTCCGGGACTGGTTTTTAAAGCAGGCTGGAGGAAAAGCCGGAGCGCTCGGGTTACAGTGGTGAGATCACGATGATGTCAACACGCAGCACTCACAGGCAAGTTTAACAGTTAAGTTGCCAACTTTCCCGTCCTGCGGACGAGACGAAAAGTTCTCTCTGCTTCTGCAACAGAAATGGCTTTTCTTTGCCCCCCCAGCGAACGGGCATCAACCATCGCTGTGGGACTGAGCCAGCACGGCCCAAACTCTGCTCCTGCCCTGCTGCACTGAAAAGCTCTGCATGCAGAACATATCATATAAACAGGTAAAACTCCAGGTGAGAACTGCTGCAATACCACAAGAGGCCGGAGCCTGTGCACACTATTGAGAACTTGGCTGCGTGTCCATCAGCAACATTGCAAATCTCTTCCTGTCTGGGCATGGGATCCTTTCTGCTGCTTCCCAGCAGATGCAACTCATCTTCAGTGCACACAGAGCTGCAGTTTCTAATTGACAAGTGCTGTCCCAAAGGCAGGTGACCCATAATGCCCTCTGAGGTGACTTTCCTGGGTGTTACACCCTTGGCTGCCCATTACAATGGTCTCAGGGGGAGCAAGAAAACTCTGTTTGCTGCCCTGCTCCTGCCTCCAGTGTCCTTTTTCTTAAATTTCATGCTCGTCAGTGCTGGAAAGAAAATTCACCTCTGCTCCAAAGGAGTCTGTGCTTTCCACACTGCCCTTGGCCAACGACAAGCCCTTGGGCTGGGAGGACTCCCTGTTAGTCATATGGGTTGGTTTTTGGCAGCCCTGTGAGGAGCAGGGAGTTGGACTCAATGGCCCTTATGGGTCCCTTCCCACTCAAGATACACCATGGACAGGGCAGGGCTGCCAGCAAGGGGCTAGCTCTGACCACTGGAGCTCCTGTTGGGCTTAGACACCCTGTGTTCCTGAGCACAATCAAATCTGGCCCAGAATAGCTGCAGGTTCAAAAGTCAATTAAGGCCAGGAGCCAGAGATAAGTGTATTTTGGTTAATGTTTTAAAGCAGCCGGATATTGCAGAGGCTCTGTTTGGAAAATTAGAAGCTTGTTTACTGTTGTTGCTGACCCTATTACTCACCATTGTTGAAAGACTCCGGGAACAGCCTCTGTCCCCATCCCACTTGGACCAGGGGGTTCCCTTATTTACTGGAGAGCTGTGGAGGTGGCCTCTGACCACAGTGAGGAGCAGATCCAAAGAAACATCACCCAGATGCTTTTTATTCCACATTCCCTTTAAAACTTCTGTTCTTTGGGGAAAGGGAGGGGATATATCTGAGCCACAGCAACCCCCCTATCTGGTGGTCATCAGGAGCCAGGGAACAGCTAAACACACCTGAAGTCCATGTGTAGATGTTTGTGCTGGCTTAGAACAGAGAAGGGGATTACCTGTGAGTTGTTGCTCCCCAGGTGATGTGCAGAGCAGGACAGGTGGCTGCTGGGCCTCAGAATGACTGGCAACCCCAGTTCCACCCAGGCTCAGAGCAACTTCCAGCTGTCCAGGGTTTGCCAGTCTTTTGTCCTTGGCTGAGGGAGTGGCCTCATTTCAGTGTCTGGCCACTTTCCTACCTGGGACTTGGGACTCATCCGTTGGTGCTGCCGGGCACATCGTGAACCAGCCCTGCACCCTGCACTCAGCACATCCTGCCAGGACATGGGTTGGTTTCCCCACTGTGGCTGGGACTTTGCTCTGGCATGAGTCCTCTCTGCACATGCCCCTGCTTCCTGTGGTTCTGTCATTGTGTCAGTCACTTTCTACAAGATTTTCCCAACTTCTTTTGTACGTGCTGGATGTTCCATGCTTCAGTGTATAAACAAACAACAGCTTTGCAGATCCCTGGGATTGTCCTTCCACCAGCCAGATGTGCAGCTTCTCACCTTGCCGAATTGGTGAGAATTACCCCTCGTCAGCAGCTCAGCATCTGCAGGGCTGATAAATCCAGGTGAAAATAGGATTGTTTTGGTGTGGCTGGGTCTCTGCCTGGCAAAGATCCCAAGGGTTATAGACTCTGCTGACATGAAAGGCAATGGAGGGCAGGAGGAAGCAGGGCCCCAACACCTCCTGCTCAGAGCTGCCCCGAGCGCTGCAGGAAAACCTGCCCACAGCACGTGTCTGCATGACATGCTGAAGGTGCTTTCCTTCACAGGGCAGATAACACAGTGTCAGGGTACTTAGGGCAAAATACAGTGCCCGAAGATCAGCCAAGATCTCAGTGGCTGAAGAAAACAAACCCTTTTATGTCCCCTGGTCAAAAACAAGAGCTGAGGCACGTTCACGTGCGCCGTTTTCACCACTGCCGCTGCACATGGAACCGCTCTGCAGGTATTTGCAGAGCCGTGGCTGAGCGCACAAATTAGCAATATCTGTGGAAGATACAAGCTCAGAAAAGTATCTGCCATGGAAACCGAGACTAAAGCTGATGGTTTAGAAGTAAGACATCAGGAAGCTGCCAAGATCAAGCACGCGTTTCCTTGTGAGCTCATCTTGCACAGAGCAGTAACAAATGTCTTTGCCCCTTCAAGCTTCTCTGCCCACTTTGTTTAAATTTAGTCGTGCTTGGCTCTGACAGAGCAATGAAGCATGCCTCGTCTGTTTTTTTCCAGTAATTTTTGTTTATATCGGTCTTTTATTTCTGCTTTCCCAGTAATGCCTAGGAGGAATTATTCATGTGTTGGATTGGAGCGAAACTTCAGAGAAGATGTGATTTCTATCACGGCTCTCCTGCTATTATTGTGTAATTGCTTTGCGAGACGCAAATGCTCCATTTCCCCCGTTAATGGGAGGATTAATTCCCATCCCCGCCATCTGCAGAGAGGCGCAGCCCCGTCCCCGAGCGCGCCCGGCTCCTGCCGGAGCTCCGGGCCCCGGCGGCCGAGCCTGGGGAAGCCTCGGCCCCGGGCAGGAGCCGGGGGAGGCCTCGGCCCCGGGCAGGAGCCGGGGGAGGCCTCGGCCCCANCCATGGAAACCGAGACTAAAGCTGATGGTTTAGAAGTAAGACATCAGGAAGCTGCCAAGATCAAGCACGCGTTTCCTTGTGAGCTCATCTTGCACAGAGCAGTAACAAATGTCTTTGCCCCTTCAAGCTTCTCTGCCCACTTTGTTTAAATTTAGTCGTGCTTGGCTCTGACAGAGCAATGAAGCATGCCTCGTCTGTTTTTTTCCAGTAATTTTTGTTTATATCGGTCTTTTATTTCTGCTTTCCCAGTAATGCCTAGGAGGAATTATTCATGTGTTGGATTGGAGCGAAACTTCAGAGAAGATGTGATTTCTATCACGGCTCTCCTGCTATTATTGTGTAATTGCTTTGCGAGACGCAAATGCTCCATTTCCCCCGTTAATGGGAGGATTAATTCCCATCCCCGCCATCTGCAGAGAGGCGCAGCCCCGTCCCCGAGCGCGCCCGGCTCCTGCCGGAGCTCCGGGCCCCGGCGGCCGTGCCGGGGGAAGCCTCGGCCCCGGGAGGAGCCGGTGGAAGCCTCGGCCCCGGGCAGGAGCCGGGGGAAGCCTCGGCCCCGGGAGGAGCCGGCAGCCCCGGGCAGGAGCCGGGGGAAGCCTCGGCCCCGGGCAGGAGCCGGGGGAAGCCTCGGCCCCGGGCAGGAGCCCCGGCAGGAGCCGGCAGCCCCGGGCAGGAGGCGGAGGGAGGCTGGGGCTGCCCTGGCTGCAGGGGCAGTGCCTGTCCCACAAACTCTTGCAGAGACCCTGCTTTGCCTTTATGTAACCTCCGAAACCATTCCAAAGAAGGTAATCCGGGATGCCTGTGCAGTTCCTCGGGGCGTGTTGTGCATAGCTTTCCCTTCACCAGCTGCTGCCAAAGCCTGCACGGCCTGTGACACCCATTTGGGATCAGAGGATGCCCCCATGGAGCATCGGTGCTGCCTGGACTGCTCCAGCCATCCATGGGACATTCAGAAACCGAGCCTTTGCAAGGGTGTCTGGGAGACTTTGGAATAGCAGAGGAAAGTTAAATTATTGCCTTAAAATATGTATATACATAGATATATATTTTGGGGCGGGGGGGGGCATTCACTTAAGACTGTAACTTGATGATCCTTGTGCTTCGCTTCCAACTCAGAATATCCTGTGATATCTGTGAGATATGTAGATATAGATAGAGATACAAATGTATTTGCTTGGTCTTTAGATCACTCAGTGAAAATCTAAGAATGGGAAATGTCCAGGAGCCTCCAGCCATCTCTGCTCTTCCCATCCTTTCCCTGGCTACTTGGCCTGGAGCTCTGGCTCCTCGCAGCCTCCACCTCACAGCTCCTGCCAGCCTGAAGCTGGGGGAGCCCAGCCCTTCCCAGGAGCCAGAAACGCCGCTCCTGATGTGGCTCTCTGCTGGGAAAGCTTTCTGAGATGGAAAGCTGTGCAGAGACAGCTGTGGCATGGCTCTAAGGTCAAGGAGGAACTGGTTCTTTGTGTTCCTCTTGGAATCCAAATTCCTGGGAGGTTGTCAGACATCCAAGTCGTGCGAATGGCAGTGCCTGCCCTGGCTGCAACATGCCCACAGCCTCTTTCCACCGAGACTTGTGTGCCTCTGGGACTCCACCTGAGATTTCTGTTTGTTTGGCTGTTGCTTGGGGTTTTCTGTGGTTGTTGTTTCTTTAATAGAACATGTGGGAACACTTGTCCAAATCTCACGGCAGGACACTGTGCCCTTTGCTCACAAAACCCAAGAGCTCGACTTGGACATCTGTGCTCCCTGTGACTCCTTCTGTGGTCCTCAGTTCAGAGGTGCAGGATAAAGAGGGTATTTTAAGGGCATTTCTGTTGCAGTGCAGTAGTTGAAAAGCACAGATATGTCTCAGACAATCCTCACACAGCTCTCTGCCTGAAAACAGGGAAAACATTTTGGTTTTCAGACTACATAAGGTATGATTGCACCATTAAGCCGGTTAAATTCCATCTAAATTGATTTTAATAGGGAAAAAACCAGGGCTGGCCTAAGTGGGGAGGATGCAGCCCCCAGAGCTGTGCAGAGCAGCCCTGTCCTGCTCTGGCCCAAGGAATGGCCGGAGCTGGGTGAGCCGAGCATCGCTCTGTGCAGGGAGACCATATAAGAGTAAAGTCTGTGCTGTTACTGATAATGAATGTCTCCTCATTTCTCATAAATTCTCTGCTAAATGTACGATCACCAAGTTGATAACACAGCGCAGGACATAACAAATAGCCAGTTACAGTAAGTAAATCACAGCTGGTAAGAAACAGAAGAGAAACAAACTTCTGGCACTTTCACCAGGCAGAACCGCTTGGAAGAAGCCCATGCAGCAAAGCAGAGCTGAGGACACATCTGCTGTGGGTGCTTGCTGCCACAGGGACACGAGGGGCTGGGGGGGCGAGGGCTCGCTGTGTAAGGAAGCCATGAGTGCATTCTCTTGGTGCTTCAGGCTTCCCAAATCCATCTTGCAAAGAGAAACTCTGGCTGTGGTGCTCCCCACATGTCATGGGAGGTCATTCCTGAGATCTCGTGGCAGGCTGGAGCCAGAGCATAGGCACAGCTGAAATCCTTGGCACCAAACAGAGCCAGGGCAGCGGGGATGGGGTGAGCTGGCAGTGGGGCTGGGGCAGGGCAGGAGCGGGGCTGGGGCAGGCCAGGAGCAGGGCTGGGGTGGCTCTGCCAGGGGAGCGTGTGCCAGCAGCAGCGGCACCGGCACCGGCCGTGGCAGCGACCTTCACACGTGCAGCTCCCCAGCTCCTGCCTCTTCACGGGAGCCGGGAAAGCATCTCAATACCCTGACTTCAGCATCTTCCTCCCGGGTCAGTGAGGAAAGTTTAGACTTTCGAGCACGAACAACCTTTTTCTTTCTTTGCCCAATTTCCTGTTTGATCTTCCTGAAGGTCCCACGGACGCGTCGGTGGAGAGGGGTGAAGGCAGAGCCGTCTGCAGCTGTCAGACAGCTCATTGTGTGCTGCCCGGGGACGGGCTCGCGGGAAATCCTGCCCAGGGGCTGCCCGGGGCGTTGTCAGAGCGCGGCCCGCGGGCGGCAGGAGCCGGCACACGCCCCAGTGCCCCGCTCAGCCCGGCTCCGAGCCCTGCCCGGCCGCTTCCTCTGCTGGGGGGACAGGCAGGACGTGCCTTTGTGCCTTTGTGCCTTCGTGCCTTCGTGCCTTCGTGCCTTTGTGCCTTTGTGCCTTCGTGCCTTTGTGCCTTTGTGCCTTTGTGCTGCTCCGGCTTCTGGGGGCCTGCGCTGCCCCCCGGCTCCCAAAGCCTCGGCGGCCGCACCCCAGAGGCAGCGGCGGAGCGGGAGCCAGATGTGCGAACGGGAGCGGGAGCCAGATGTGCCAACGGGAGCGGGAGCCAGATGTGCGAACGGGAGCGGGAGCCAGATGTGCGAACGGGAGCAGGAGCCAGATGTGCAAACGGGAGCGGGAGCCAGATGTGCCAACGGAAGCGGGAGCCAGATGTGCGAACGGGAGCGGGAGCCAGATGTGCCAACGGGAGCGGGAGCTGGGGTGGCAGGGACGAGGCACGGCGGTGGCACTGCACGGCACTGGGCAGCGTGGGGGTCATGGGGGTGGTAAGGGTGGTCTGGGGTGCCTGCAGAGGGCTGTGGTGGTGCAGAGCAGACCCTGGGCTGGGCAGGGGGACCCCAGGGCTCAGGCTCGTGGGTCTGCCCAGGGCCAGGGCACAGGGGGGAGTCTGAGTGAACTTTGTGCAGCGTTGAAAGCCTGCAAGTGGCCCAGGCTGCGAAACACCGGCCTCACGTTGAGGGAGCTGAGCCAGGTCCCGGGTCCCGGGTCAGAGGGACCAGCTTCTTGAGCAGAAAACCAGCAAATTTAGTTTTCAGTTCCTTAATTTTGTGTCAGAGCAAAGTGGGATGTGGTACAGTGAGCTCCTGACCTGGCTGTGTTTTGGAGAGGAGCAGCTGAAGTTTGGGGATGTGTAGCTGAGTAATGCTGGGACAGAAAAACCGGAAAGGGCAGGAGGAAAACAGCAGAGCTGCACCCACAGAGATTTATCAGGGAATCAACTGCTGCATCGATCATCTGGGAGATGAGCTTGGCACTGCAGTTATCAGCCTTGTAGCTCATTTCTCCACTAACAAAAGAGTTCCTGGGAGGGAACAGATGGTGTTTGGCTCCTACCACCCTCTCTGGTGGCCCAGCAACTTCACTTTGTAGCTGCTAGAAAAGCAATTTCTGTGATTCCCTTTCTGTCCCTGTGGCCCTCCCTGAGCCACAGGGGCTGCTGGCTGCAGCTGCATTTTTGGAGGTATTTTTTGCACACTGAGGCCCTGCTGCAGAGCCTCTCCAGGTGCACCTGGGGCTGGCTGTGCCCCTGCTGCTGTGGGGAGATGGGAGCTGCTCCACGGGGGCTGCACAGGTTTGTGCCTGGCTCTGGCTGTCCCCAGGACCACTGTGATCGCTCAGGGGTTACAGCAGGTGACTGAACTTCTGCCAGGGGTTGTTTTCCCCGGAAAACTGCCATCAGCTGCACACGTCAGCCCCGCTCAAAGAGCAGCAGCAGGGCTGTAAAGCCGATCCCTGGGACAGGCAAGGCTGGCAGTTTCAGGCATTGGACCATTGTCACCCGTCAGGTCTGTGCCGGGCAGAACCAGAGCAGGAAGGCTCCATGAACTGTGAATCATCTGTGGGGCACAGAGCTGCTCTGCCCAGTCACAGGGTGCTTCCCGTGTGTCCTGCCTCAGGCAGAGCCACCAGCCCCAGTGCTGTGACCTGAACATCTCTGAGCAGCAGCCTCCTGACAGTCCCTGCCCTCAGACACGTTGAACTCTCAGCGGTGCCTTCTGGATATTTCCCCACAGTCACAGCCACAGCCTCAGTGACTGATGCCTTGTTTACACGGGAGCCTTGTCTTTGTTCTCCAGATCTGCCCTTGACTCGCTGTCAGGTGGCAGCGTGCGGGGGCTTCGTGCTGTCTGTTGGGTTATTTATGCAGCAGTTCAAACAAAAAAGAACCAGTTCAGAACTGCCAGCAGATTTTAATTCTGTGTAGGAGGGGAGGGAAGGAGAGAGGGGTGATGCTGTGTGTATGGCAAGCAGTGCTTTGCAGTCCCTCTGGCAGAGTCTGACTGAGCAGCAGCAAAGTGCTGATGGTGAGCCTGGGCTGTGACAGCTCCCGCTGTGGCTCTGAGCCCTCAGCAATTCGGGGTTGAACCAGAAGCCCAGCAGTTTGTGCTCTGGAGTTGTTGGGATCTGCCTGGAAGAAGTAAATCAGATTTGATTTTGTGTCTGCCTTGTGGAGAGAATCCACCCATGACGAGGGTCTGTGAGACTGAGGGTACTGCGGGGTCAGGGACACACCAGGAGCCCTGCTCTCAGCACTCTGATGGGCACAAATAGAAACAAAATACGTTGTCTGTCAATAAACAGTGCTTAGTGTGATGTCAAGGCATTGAGAGCGGTGAGCTCATCTCCAGGCCCCTCTGTGCAGAAAGCTGAGTCAGTTCCGGCCATGATGAGCTCTGTGGAAGGAGCATTTTCCAATACTGTTTAGGGAAACCTTATGGAGAAAGTAAACAGTTATGTGACCCCAAAACCCTGCTCCTCTGCAGGCCTCTCTCGCCATGGCAGCAGCTGGGGCAGAGGATGCTGCTGCAGCAGAGGGGACCCGCACCCTCGGGGCAGTGTCAGGGTGTTCCCAGCACTGTGTTTGGCAGGCACGTTGTAAACGTTGTTCAGCAAATTAATTGGGGAAGAGAAAGGATTAATAGCCTGGCCAACTGCCCCGGGGCTGGTGGGATGGTGTCCTGACTTGTGGGGCTGTGTCCTGACCCTCAGGGACGGTGTCCTGATGTGCCCCATCCTCTGGCGGGGCGTCCCACCGCGCGAGCCGCGTCCTGCCTCCCCTCAGGCAAATACTTTCCTCGGGGACTGCTTCCCCCACGGGCCTGTGGGGCTCCTCTCTGCTGAGGAAATGTCTTTGATCAGTAGGAATTAAACCAGGAAAATATTTTCCATTTGTGTCAAGATAAAAATGGCTCAAGCCAGGCGTGATTGATAGCTCAAAAAAAATGGGAGCAGCCCCCGTGCCGTTTCGGAAGGCTTCCCACTGTCCTTGCTTACAGTAAACACAGAATATATTTAGCTGCAGAGCCCAGCATGACACAGCCTCTTACTGCAATAATAGCAGTGCCTTGTCTCTTTCCCTTTTTTTTTCCTCTTTTCTAAGAACTGGGACTGACAGAGCTCCTAGGATGCCAGGCAGCGATTGCCTCACGGGTTCAGCGTGCCCCCTGCCACACCAGTGTCTGTGTTTGCCCTTGTTCAGCAGGGCTGGCAGGCGCGGGCTGTGCTGACTAACTGGGCAAACAGGCGTTGGGGTGGCCGTGGCACGGCCTCCGTGTGGCCCTGGTGCCGCTGGCGCTGCCTAAACCCTGCTCCCAGCCTGGCTGGGCACCCCGGCCTTCAGAGGAAGCATTCCCAGCCATTTGCCCACCTTCCCCTTGGACTGAGCACGTGCTGGGGCTCCAGTCCTGCCCTGGGGACGTCTCCACGCCAGGGCCCAACGGGAATGCACAGGCAGCCTGGCACAGTTTCCTGTGCCAGGAAAGAATGGCAGGAATGGGGCTTGTCTCAATAGTGTGACTCCCTTGAGTCCTGAAATGCAAAAGTGACTTTTGTTGTGGCCCAGAATCCCACACAACCCCACCTGCTGCTCATGTCACTGGCAGGGCTCAGAGCACGGCTGGGGACGTGGGGCTGTCATGTGCAGTCCCTGTGATGGTTGTCATGCTCAAGCAAGGTCAGAGTCCTTCGTCAGGACCTGCCTGTGTCTCATTCCCACCCTTTGTTTGCCCCATGCAAAGCTATTTTTATTCTAATGCCAATGTTTGAGTCTCTGGCTTCTTTATTTACCAACAGCTCTAACAGTGCAACAGTTTACAAACACTGGCCAGACACTGAGGGTTTTAGGGCTTCAAATAAAACCCCTTCCCAAAGGTCTTTCTAGGCATCCTCCATCTGATGATGAAGGCTTTACCATTTCCCAGCACCAGCCATCCATGTGAAATCACTGACACTGGCCATGCTGCCATTTGGACAGAGAGGAAAGCAGGACAGGGACCCCACACCACAGGCAGGCAGGGTGGAGACACTCACCTGCCTGGTCAGGCTGGGAAAATAAAACAACAAAACAGATTTCCTGGAGGTCACACTGGGAACACCAACAAACCCACTCCCTACTGCCAGAGGGTCCCTCTGAGGCTCGGCCTCAGGCTGCTGGGCATTGGGGAAGCAGGTCCCAGTGACCTGTGAGCAAAGAGCCTTCAGAACCGGGAGACAGAGCAAGTGAAGTGAGATGCTACAAACAGCAAAACAAAAACTGTGTTGGCCAGAGTTCCCTGCTGTCTTGGAGAGCTGTGGCAGTGTCCCAGCACAGCCGTGCTGGTGGCCCTGGGCTGGAACAGCCCTGTGTCATCCTCTTAGCAGCGACGGCTTCTCAATCTGTTCCCAACTCCCTCTCCATATTAGGTGTAATTTAGCAGCTGCTCTCTCCTCCTCTGTGCTCTAATTAGCACTTTTTAGCTTGAGTCATGGCCTGTAATCATATCTGGCCTGCAGTCACTCTGCAGAGGTGAGCCCTTCCCCAGGCACAGATAAGGCTCTGCTGGTGCCAGCCTGAGTGTTCTGAGGGACGCGGTGCTCTGGGCACACTCCAGTGAACCCGGGCAGGGCCAAGTGGCAGCACCAGAAAAAAGTTGAGAGCAATTATTTTCTGTGCCTTCACATCTCTCCCAGTGGGGCACTGCAAGGCAAACTTGGTTGTTAATAATAAATTGCTTTGAGACCTGTGGCCGAGGTGTGCAGGAGAGGAGCCCGAGCAGGTGACAAGGAAGCGTCCCTGCAGAGGAGCCCTGGATGGTCCCTGGTCACGATGCAGGGACATTTGGGCCACAGGTGTGACAACACTGGGAACTTGCTGCCTTCCCAAGGTCCAGCAATGGTTCTGCAGCAGGGCAGAATTTGGCATGTGGCACTGGGAGCCTGGCAGCCCACGGGTGCTCCCGGGAAAGCAGCAGGGCCCGAGCTCCCTCCAGCAGCACAAGTGAAGCAGCAGTTGGGGGAGTTGCTCTGAGATAAACTCACCAGCAAAGGGAAAAAGATGGAGATGGAAATGAGCAATCCTGGCACGGATCAGGGAGACAGGGAGAGGAATACCAACCCTGGCTCAGGCTCGAATTGGCCACGGTTCCAGTGGGACCTTCATGATGTAACGACAGCCTGGGGACCCTGGGATGGGGCTGCAAACTCCCAGACGCTTTAGGGAGGTTGATCATGAAAGAGTTTATAGCTTATGAGGAGTTTGTGAGGCAGCCAGGACCCAGATAATGGGGGATTTTAATTACTTAGATATTGATGGATATAATAAGTGTGCAGCAAACCACAAAGGGAAACCTGTGGCTGGAGGGGAGAGCGAGATTGATCTATGCACAGCATGCTAAATCACTTAAATCATTCAGAGCATCTTCTGGCCCCAGCTGCAGGAGCAGAGCCAAGTATGATAAATAAGGTCGGAGCTGGGAAGTGTCTAGAATCCAAATGTTTGTATTCCTGTTCGATTTCAAACATTCACGGGGACAAAAGCAGCAAAGCACTTGGCTGAATCTGCTTGGGGGCTGTAGGAATTCCAGCGCCCAGGGGCAGCTCAGGAACTTTCACCCTGTTCCGTGGCAGGGGAAGGTGAGCTGGGTGAGAGCCGGGCACGGAGCAGGGAAGCAGAGGCCGAAGCGATTGAGAAGGACGGAAAGTGTGAGCAAACAGGGTGGGTGGGATGACGGGCTGGGCAGGGCCAGGGAGCGCAGGGAGCCCGGCGGGCAGGGCTGGCCACCCCTGCAGGCACCTCCCAGGGCTGCTGCAGCTCTGGGAGCTTTGGTGTGCCCGGGCGAGGTCTCCTCCTGCCACCTTGGGCGAGCACCAGGCTTCCTTCTCCATCACACAGGTCTGACCATCAGATATCGCAGGGGAAATGTCTGCTTACCAAAAGTGAGGAGTCAGGAGTCGGGTGGACACTCCAAACAGTGGCTGGAAGAGCTGCTGGGCACCTCTGAGCTGCAGCTCTGCAATGGAAACCTGTGCCTCAGTGCTGCAGGGACAGGGCCTGGCTCCAGAGATAAGGAGATTTCCGTGTGGGTGGCACCAGTCTGGGGCCGGAGCTGCTGCTCTGGATGTGGACAAGGGCTGTGACATCTCTCCTGTTTTTCCATCCACTCCCTGGCAGGCGTCAGTCCCAGCTGACCCAGCGGATGCTGCTGGGCTCAGGGAGATGGTACAAAATCCTGTCGTCAGTCATGTGGATCCTGGGCAGACTGTGCATCCCAGCCTTACTGCAGAGATGTACCTCTGGGAGCTGAGGTCTGGGGGGCTGCACCTCTGAAAGAGGGAGGGGAGTCCTGTCTTTTGCTGCTTTTCCCATGCTAAAATAACGTTAATTTTATTACACAGCTGCAGAAATGGGCTTAACTCTGTCTGTCCCTGTGCAGGGGACCTTGGGTGTCCCCCGTGCTCGGGTTGCCCCAGTCAGGGTCTGGCTGAGAGAGCAGCAGAGCCTCAACATTGCTGCTCAGGAGAGGTGATGGGTAAGTGTGGCTGGACTCATCCCACACATTCTGGGTTCCCCCAGTGCCTGCCAAAACAAACCCTTCAGGACAGAGTGAGGCCTCAGGTTGGCAGCCTGTGGCTGGCCGGTGCAGCACAGATGCCAAGCACGTGGTTATCCTCAAACACATTGTGCCATTTTTAGGCATAGACATAAATTATTTAAATGCCATGTGCTTCCAGTCAGAATGCACCTGAGACCTCAGATGTCTGTGTCTTGTGATCAATGTTAGACAGCAGTGGTTTGAAAACGGAGGGAAATCAAAGCTCTCGTGGAGCAGCTGTCCCAGCCTGCCAGGAGAGCACCCGGGAAAGGGCTGTGCCTCCCTGTGGCTGTGTCTGGGTACCTCCAGAGGGGCAGGATCCTCACTGAATTCAGTTCCAAAGGAGCTGCAGCTGATTGATTGTTAGCTGGCTGTGACAGAGCATTTGGTGGCTCAGGCATGGGCATCTTGTGCTGTGTATCTGCTGGCCTGACGGGCTAGGGGGCTGACTCCTTCTCTGCAGTTTCTCAGGCACCTTCCTTGGCCCCCAGGAGTGTTGAGGGTGAGTGTGCCCTCCAGTGCAGGGAACCCCCTTGGCTCTCCAGAGCCCTCCGATATCTCTCTGGTTTCCCAGCTCCTCTTTTGTCTTCTCAGGTGACAAAAATCCTCCCTCCTTGCTCCTAAGGACCTGCTCCTGACCCCTCTTTCAGGGCCAGGGCAGCTTGTGGAGGGAAGGGAGTTTACAGCAGGAAGAAAATCCACCCATTGGGGGTCCTGTGGCCCTTCCTGGCACCGGCATCGCTGCTGCCCCGTGGGGTTTGGGCATTGGCAGCATGTGCGGATCCCCTGTCCCCCGCAGGGCCAGCCTGCCCCAGCTCCCTCCAGTCCTGGCTGCATTGCTCGTTTAGCTGGAGCGATTTTTCCCCTGGTCCAAGTTTGGCGTTTTCCTGAAATGGTCTGAAATGCAATAGACCAAGACAATCATCAGGATGAAATATATCCTACATGAAATATGCAGCAGCTATTCAGAAGTAAAGATCAAGTGGAAGGAGCGCTGCCAGGCAAAGATTTAGAGGTGCTGACACGTTCCCGTGGGTTGTTTACTGAAGTCATCCCTGAAGCCCCAGTTTTAGGGCTGCATTCAAAAAAACAGCACAAAATACAATTTAGCAAAAGCTTTAATCATTCAAGCTGCAGCGCGCTGAGCTTCTTTTTGCCCTTATGGGAACAACATCTCATTTCAAAGGACGTTGACTCTCTTCTGGTAGTGCAGAAGGGGCACTGCCAGGGCTATTTTTGCACCGCGACACTGATTGGGTGTGAATCCTGCCTCTGGCGGCCGTGCCAGCAAAACCTGGGCAGGCAAAACAGAGCCATATGGCCTCATTTCCCTAAAGATGCCGATTCCAAGGAATTTGGGCGTGCTGACTTGCTATAAAAGGGCAACTTGGGCACCTGGCATTATAAAAAAAGCTTTAGCACAGCGACTGGCGCAAGGCTCTGCCCACTCAGGCCAGCTCGGTGATGGAGGTGAGCCCGGCCCTGCAGCCCTGGGCCGGGCAGCCACTCCCTGCACCGGGGCTGTGTCCGAGGAGCCTCGGGGCTGGGCTGACCCTGGCTCCAGGCCGGGTGTTGTTCTGCTGCAGGTACCTGCTGAGGATCATGGCTTTGCCAGCAGCGTCTGTCGCACGCCGGTCCCTTGAGGCAGCCACGTGTCCCCATGTCCCCTGCTCCAGCACAGTATCATCCCTGAGACTCAAAGTGGAGCCCGTGCGAGCCCAGTGCTGCAGCTCTGCCCCTGGGACCGCCTGAGCCCCTACTGAACCAGGAGGGCAATGGCACTGGCCACAGAGAGCAGCCCCCGTGCCCCAGTGCAGCCTGTTCCTGCGGGCACCTGTGCCAGCGTCCTGGGCCCCGCTCCTTGGCTCCCTTCTCTCCTCTCACTGCTGGGTCTGAGCGGCTTCAGTGCCACCCCCACGACGGGAGAGTTGGTGTTTGCTGGACTTCCCCGCGGAGCAATCCCGGTCTCTGTGCAGCTGTGGGGGCAGAGGAGCCGTGTCCAGAGGCTGGGATGGCACTGGGGAGCTCCTTCTTGCCCCTCGCTGTTCCCCGTCCCCCTCCCTCCTACAGCCCCCCTCCCCACGGGTGTTTTCTTGTCCCCGCTGCCCTCTGTTCCTGCGCAGCCAAACGCGGGTTTGTGCCGCCACCTGGCGCTGGAGGAGCGCCGGGAGGGCGCGATGGACACAGGCCCGGCCGCAGGGCTGGGGCGCGAATCGCTGCTTTATTCGCCCGGGACCCCCCCCCGTCCAGCCGCGCTGCAGGGGAAGAAGCGGAGCGCGGGGCCCTGGGCTGCTGTGCTGCCCGCAGTGCCACGGGAGGATGCTGAGCTCACTGTGCCTGCCGGGGGGGAGCAGCAGCAGCAGCACCGTTCTCTCCCAACAGCCCCGAGCGTGTCCCTCGTGTCTCAGACGCGTACAGGCGGCAGGGCTGCTGCTGCTGGGAGGTTTGGGGCCTTGGCTCGTGTGGTGCGGACAGACACTGAAACCCCTTTCCTCCTGCACCCTCTTTGGGCAGTGCCTTGCCAACCCTCGGGGCACGTCAGGCACTCAGCATCCCCTCCCTGGTGGTGTCCCTGATGCTCTTGAGGAAGCTGAAGATGTGAGAGCCGCCGGTCCCTTTGGCCTCCAGGGCAGACGGGGGCTTTCCCCCCGCAGCCGGCCCTGCGCGCCCGGCCCCGGCTTTGGCTTTGGCCGCCGCGATGGTGATGTACTTGGTGACCACGGTGATGTGGTAGGAGCGCAGCTCCGCCAGCGCGGACACGCAGCGGTTGAAGGCGGCGCGGAGCCGCGCGTCCCCCGCGCCCTGCACTCGCTGCCGCAGCGACGGCGCCCGGCCGATCTCCTCCACCAGGGCTCTGTGCGGCGGCGGCATGTACTCCCTCATCCTGCGCAGGAAGGCGGCTGCAAGACACCAGCAAAGGGAGGAGGAAGTGCTGGGTAAATGGGGTAAAGGCCCCGACCCTCCCGAGAGCAGCCGGCCCGCAGCTCTGGTGCTGGCACGGGTTGCGGGGAGCACTGAGAGCCTGCACAGCCTCCTCTGCTCCGCCTCCAGATAAGTGAGAAAGAAAACCCATATTAGGTCAGTGCTCCATAATGGTTGGTCCTAACCCTAAAAGGCAGCGTTTAGCCCTGCTCCAGCCTTTTGGTTTGAAAGTTTTTTTGCTAGTAAAGTGTGTTTGCTAACTTCTGGTAAATATTTCTGTTGTGGGCTAGACTAACGTGGAGCTCTGTGAATGGATGAGGTAATTGACTTGCAGGATGCTCTGCTCCCTCATCTCTGGGCCCATAGAGAACCTCAGTAAAAAGCCGACGTGCAAAAAGCCAAGTGTGTTCCTCTGGGAATTTATCAGGGTGAGGAGGCACCTGCCAGAGCCACAGTTAAAGCCTTCGTCCCCGGAACGGGGCAGAGCCTCTCCCAGCCAGACTCCGCAAGGGTGAGATGGGCACGCGTCCTTGTGCCTGGCAGAGCTGGCACAGCCATGGGAATGGCTCTGGCTCATCTCTTCCCCAGCCTTTCTTTGCTTTGGGCCAGGACAAGGCCGTCTTACCGCAGTCGTGGCGGTGGCGCAGCCCCAGGAGCTCGTCGAAGGCGTGCAGGACCGTGCTCTGCGCCGCGCTGCCGCCCGAGAACGCCAGCGGCTCCCGGGACACCCCCTCGTAGACGAGGCCGTGCGGCATGGCAGGGTTGTCCTTCCAGCTGCGGGAGACAGCGCAGTCAGGGTGGGAACGGACCCTGGGCTGGCAAGATTGAGCAAAACCTTCCTGGGCCAGCACATGAACCTCCTCCTCTTAGCTCAGCCATGTCAGCCCTCCTCAAACGGGAGATAAACTTGGAAATCAAAGACTGTGCCGAGGCACACGAGGCTGTGGGTGTAGGGAGAAATCCTTGATTTTCCTTTGCCAGAAGATGGTTCTCTGGGATCTCCATGCCCTGGTGAGCACCCCACGGCACGGTGCTGGGACACATTGCCCTGCCTGGCTGCAGCTCCTGCTCCAGTTCAGGAAGATTTGTGTGAGCAGAGCTGCCTTGGGTGTGTGAGAGCAGAGGGGGCACTTGTCTGGTCAATAGTGGCACTTAACAGCAGTTCCTTGAATGTCAGTGGCCATTTGGAGAGGCAGGTAGTCACCCAAACACTCCTCCAAGCCCCTGAAGTTTAGATTTTCCTTTGTTCTGTTACTCAAGGTGATGTATTTAAAGGCATTTAAAGGATAAATAGAGGCCAGACCAGCCTCTATTTCCTCCCTCTGAATCTGCTGGTTCTGGGCAGGTTGGGAGCCTCCCCACAAACACCCTGAACTCAAACTCTGTCAGCCCCCATTGTGCCAAAATGGAGAAGTGCTCGCTCCCAAATGGAGACAGGAGGTACCATTTCAGGGAGATAAAGTGCTTGGCACAAAAATATCTGTTGACCTTTAGCAGAAAGCACCATTCCATGAGGCTTTCAGTGCTGGCTGCAGTCTCTGTTGGGCTGCAGGAACAGATTTTACACAAACTGCAGAGAAAATAGATTCATTATCAAATACCAGAATATTTTTAGTTCTCCCAGGATTATATTTATAGTAACCTCTACTAGTGGGAAGTTCTTATAAGCAGAAGGGAATTTAAAAGGCATGTTTTCCCAGGCTGATGACCATCGAGACAAGGTCAGCTTGGATAAAAAATGAGAGAAACATAATCACGATGCATGAAGCCTTTTGCTTGGGAATGCTGAGATATGATGGAGAGAAATAAAAATAGAACCCCCCTGAGAAGGCCAGGAGCAAGCGGCTGCAGATGCTGCAGCCCCACAGGGGTGCTGGGGATGGCAAATGCGCCATGCTGGGCTCCTGGGGCCACGATTCTGCCTTGCCCAAATGGCATTTTCAGCATTTGGGGGGGATTTTCTTTTCTTCAATTGACAGAATTGTAACAGAGCAGCAGCAAGAGGCTCGTTATGCATGTTTCCTTAACACACAGTGGGAAGAGCCCCTGCTTGCTTTGCAGCTTTGTGTACACAGTGTGGAAGTAAAGAGAAATTTCTCTTCCCCTGTCAAAACTGTTTGGCCAAGAGCAGGAATGATTCATTTGTGCACAATTCTGGCTGTTGGGGCTGTCAGGACTGAGCTGAAGTGTGGAATGGAGAGAAGATGGAGGGGGGCAGACCCCAGCCCATGCCTACCGTTCCAGTGCCTGGGAATTCCTGAGGGACAGGATCATGATGCTCCCAGGACCATTGCTGCCAGACACAGTGCTGGTCCCTACCCTGCCCCAGGGGATCCCATATCCCATCTGGGCTGCCCTTTCCCAGCACATTCCCAGCTTCCCCCCAGCATGATGGCTTTGAAGGGAAACACGCCGCACCTACCCAGAGAGAAAGATCCGGATCACGGTGTAGAATACTTCTGGATCCACGTAGTCTGGGAGGAAATCAATCAAATCAGAGGCGATTGGCAGTGACACCACCGCGTGTGATGAGCTGCAGGGCCGTGCAGGCACCAGCTGCCCTCACCGTGCATCCGCCTCAGCGCCTGGCTCATGGCCTCGATGGCCCCTGCCAGCTCCTGCAGGGCTCTGTGCAGGGTCTGCTCCTCGCGCTGCAGGACGGCACCGAGGGCCCTGACGATGGCCTGAGAGAGGACAGGAGGGAGAGCACCAAGGGACAAGGGGGTGGAATGTCTGTGTACAGTGGCTCTGGACATTTGCTGCTCTGCCCCTTCCCCAGCCCATGTTCAGGGGACAGGGACACCTTGTGGGTGCACCTGCAGGCACTTTACAGCTAAGCAAAGAGCCCTGGGACACGGCAGTGCCCACCTTAATGCCAGGCACAGCCGCCTTCTCGACAAGGAGGGTGACGAGGATGAAGCCCCGCAGGCTCTCTCCCCCGGGCAGTGTGATGATGGTGTCCAGGTTCCTGCACAAAGGGGCCGAGGAGAGGGCTTAGGGGATTGTGACTCAGGATTTCCCTGCACAGCATTGTACCCACTGAGCCCACAGAACAAAACCCTCCCAGACTGCAGATCCTCTGATCTGCACCCTGTGCAGAGAGGAGCTGGCACAGAGCGAAAGGGCAGCAGGACTGCTCTGGCTTAGGGGGTCCTGCCATCCTCCCTGTGCCCTCCTCATGGCCACTGGATCTGTGTAGCTAGAGCAGCCAGTGGTTCCACCACAGTCACTTTGCTGTCGTGGCAGCGGCACTTGTGTGACAAACACTGGTCTTGTGTGCACACATCAAGAGAGGTTCAGCCTAAGTGGTGCTGGAGAGCTGAGACAATCCAAGCAAAACCAACACCTTTAGAAAATAAATGAGCATTAACTACTTACTCAATTTCCAGAGGCCTGAAGGCATTTCGGTTATGGCCAAGAAAGGCACAAGAAAAGGAGAGAGAGAGAGAGAGAGACAAAGGCACATTATAAATTGTTCTAGTGATGGGCTGTGCTCTGCAGGGAATAGAGGAGCTGTCCCCTGGGGTTGCTCCCAGAGACACCCGTGTCCCCATAGAGTTCCTGTGTCCGCACCCATGAGGCTGACCCCAGCAATGGTGGGATTCAAGGGTTTTGGCAGAGCAGGAGCAGTTGGGGAACAGTCTGTCCCCAACACCTGCTGGTGGCTGCTGCCCGACCGCAGGAAGAACCGCGCTGCATCCGCTGGCGTTTGCCTGTTTACCCGCTGGGGTCCTTCCTCCTCCAGTTGGCCAACACAAGGTCAGCGTGGCTGAGGATCGGTGGGAGGCCCAAGGCCTGTGAGACCTCCCAGAAGGGGACGGCGAGATTTCGGGGCAGGACCTGAATGGCACAAAGCACAGGGGAAGATGGGGAGGTTGTCAGGCTGCTGACAGCAGCAGGCACCAGCCAGGCAGGAGCGGACAGGAGAGGGGCTTTGCTCCCATGGGGTAAGTTCTAGGAGAGCAGCATCAGCCCCCAGACCCCAAAGAGCAGGTGAACTTGCTCTGCCTTGCTTTTACCTGCACGGTGCCCTCCTCGCCCTCCTGCCAGACGTAGCCTGTGGTGATGAAGCTGAGCACCAGGTGTGCCAAGCGCAGCTCCTCGTGTCCTTGGAGGTGCTGGGTGCTCAGCTGCGGCATCTGCCAGGGAAACCCTTGGGAGCAAGGAGCAGAGCCAGCAATGCCAAGGCCCCTGTGGTGGGGGGCTGCCCCACCAGCCAGGGGGAACCCTCCGAGTGCCTCTCCCTGCCTTCAAGCCTCCCTCCCACCCGCTCTGCAGGATTTGCTCTTGCTGCACTGTTGCTGGTTTGTGAGCAGGTAAACTGTGGGATTTTCGTCCCTCTCCCCGGTGTAGGGATGCCCATGAGAGCAGCTAATCCTTGTGTGCTGACAGGGTCAAGCCATGTGGGGAGACTCACAGAACACCTGCGCTCCCTTGGCAGGGAGCACGGCTAGGATGAGACATGGTTCCTGTGACATCTAGAGAGTCCCCTGCTCTCCCTGCTCCAGCCCTTTCTGGCTGCTGAGCGCCTGGATCTGCTGCAGGAGTTATTTCTGTGCCGAGGTTAAGACTTTGCTGTCGCCTAGCGTCAGGCCTGGCTCAGCACATGTCTGTGCTGCTGGGTTGCTTTTCCATGTATTTTACAGACGCTGCTGTGTCAGACCAAAGTTTGAGAGAGCTCCAGAAGCAGGAAGGAGAACACCATACCTGGTGAACGCGTGAGCGGAGCTGGTGGCTCATGATCAGCTGGGGCAGCTCATGGGCAACGTCCATCCAGGGCCCGTAGGGTGCTGGCAGCTCTGTCTTGGTGGAGAGAGGCAGAGGGAGGGCTGTGAGTGTGCCCAGGCTCCCAGCACCCACCCAGCCTCACACATCACTGCTGATGGCTTGTGTCTGGTTCCCCCTTCTGGAACACAAGCCTGCATGGTCACAAGTTAATGGCTGGTGAACGCAATCCGTCTGTCCCCGCACGCTGCCACTGTGCAGCCAGGCCAGGAATAAATGACCCACTTCGGGCACAGGAGACCTCCTCTTCTTATGCTCCCCAAAATCCTGTAGAGCCAAGGCCAGGGCATAAATGGCAGAGCTCCCTCTCCTCTGCTCTCCTCTGTGCCGCTTGCTGCACTGCTTTCATTCTTTAAAGGGTAGGGGTTTGTCCTGTGAAACTGCCTGTGCCAAAATAGCGCCTGCCTGCCTCACTGCTCTTTGTAAAGTGTTAGAGCAAAATGCTAAATCAAAGCCCCCCCAGAAAGCTGCTCACCAACCCCTCTATTTCCCTGTCTGGGTCCTGTAGCATGCAGAGGGGGAGGCACAGCCAGCTCCTACCAGAGGATCGGGAAGCAGGAAGCCAAACTCCTCGGAGACCTGAAAGCCGCTCAGGAGCAGTGGGGGCTCCTCCATACCCTCGCTGGCCTCCGTGGCCATGGCCGGGTGCTGGCTGTGGCGTCAGGACGTGCGCTGGCCTGGCCACCCCCTGGCAGCGTGTGCTGAGCCAGCAGCGCGTGTGCCGGTGCCGGGAGCGGACCTTGGCCTGGGGGAGAGCCAGCCCAGCTGCCCAATGGCCACAGGGCCTGAGCAAACACGGCTGAAGGTCACTGATAAGGCTTTGTCGTGGAGCAAACACTGATCTCCTTCCCGTGGGCATCCTCCCATGGGAAAGCCTAGGGGGAACTCTCTCACAGGAAGGAGAGGCTGTGAGCTGGCTGCCCCCAGGCCGCCCCGAGGCTCCCATGGGATGCTGCAGGGACACTGTTTCTGTGTCTGGGGACCCCACAGTCCTAGCAATGCTAATTTTGGGTGCTGTGGACCTAATTGTGACAAGCAGGAGCTTGTCACACCCTGCCACCCCCTGCCTGGGGGTGGTTGATGCTGGGAAGCTCCTTCTGCCATCTGGCCAGAGATGCATGAAACGGGGCTGGCCTCAGCAGAGGCTGCTGCTTTCCCCACAGTGCTGCCATGGTGCTGGGGGTCACTGGGGCTGCCAGTGGGTTCCCACCACCCGAGTGGGCCCCAGCAGGATGCTCTGAGCAGGGCCTTCCCAAACAGCAGCACTGACAGTGCTGCCTGTGCAGACAGGGGCTGGAGCTGGAGGCAGTGTGCGTGCGTGGGAAGGAAAGGGCTGGAGGTACAGACAGCAGCATGGACATCTCTGTGGGGTGCAGATCCAAGGGCACTGCAGGAAACACACTTCACATACAAAACAGAGGTGACCTCCTTGCAGTCAGCCATCCCTTGAGGCAGTGGCGTTCCCTGGTCCCCAGCCCTGGGGCCATGAGCCACACACATCCACAGCCATGCAGGAGAGGCTCACTTCAGAGGCAGCCACAGCACATGCCCTGTCCCCGCTGGACAGTCCCCAGCATCAGGCAGTTTCACAGAGGGGCAAATCCCAACCACCCCCATGTGCCTGCAGAGAAAAGGGGGTGATCGCTGCAGCCATGGGCCCTAGGCCCTGAGAGCAGGGTTAACTCTGACAAAAAGCACAAACGCAGTAAGTGTAAAACCACAGGGCACTGCCCATGACATCAGCAGTGCCCAGTGTTTAATTAGTGCCCATGGTGCTGCCCCAGCTCCGGCTCCTCTGTTCGGTCTGTGTCTGTCTTCACCTCCAGGTCTGGTTCCAGCTCTAGGTCTGTCTGCAGCTGTGGGCCCAGCTCTGGCTCTGGCTCCAGATTTAGCTCCAGGTCTGGCTCCAGCTCCCTGTCCATGTCCTGGCTAGTGCTGTGGGGGAACCTGGAGTGGTGCCTGGGCCCTGACTTGACTCAGGGAGTGCCTCAGCCCCCTGAGGTCACCTCAGCCCAGAGATCACCTCAGCCCTGGGGAATGTCCTCACGTGCCCCTGGGAATCACCCTGTACACACCGAGGGAATCACCTCGTCCCCTTTCCTCCCCTCTTCGGGAATACCAGGGCCCTCTCCCACACCCCTATCTCCCCACAGCAGGGAGGGCCCCACTCACCCCTGCGCGCCCAGGGGCTGCTGCCCACGGTGCCAGGACAGCAGCTGCTGCCGCCACAGGCTGAGGCCGAGGCCCGCGGTGAGGACGAGCAGGACAAGGCTGGAGCCCAACACCAACCAGGCCCTCTGGCCATCCTCCAGCGCTGGCTGCAGGGGCAGGCCTGCCGGAGACAGCCCAGCTGGGCACAGGCACTGCCGGCCCTGCCCGCTGCAGGCTGCTGCCCGCACTGACCTCCCTGTGCCCGCTGCCCGCATTCACCTCCCTGTGCCCGCTGCCCCCCGCACTCACCTCCCTGTGCCCGCTGCCCCCCGCACTGACCTCCCTGTGCCCGCTGCCCCCCGCACTGACCTCCCTGTGCCCGCTGCCCCCC
>VZRZ01004637.1:2058-31668 GCA_013398175.1 Climacteris rufus | reverse complement strand
CCTCCCTGTGCCCACTGCCCCCCGCACTGACCTCCCTGCACCCACCACCCACACTCACCTCCCTGTTCCCGCTGCAGGCCGCTGTCCACGCTGCCTCCCCAAGCTGACCCCTTGTTCCGGCAGTCGGGGGGCTGCCAGCCTGCGTGGCAGTGGCAGTTGCCCTTATTGTTGCACACCTGGAAGGCCAGGGGAGGGTACAGGTGTGCAGTGAGCTCACCCAGTCTGCCCCCACCAGCCCAGCACCCCGGGTGACTCACACCGTGGCCGTGGCACTTGGCTTTGCTGTCGCAGTCGTAGCCCAGCACCGAGCGTGGGTGACACGTGTTGTTTATACACACCTGAAAAAACCGTGGCAGCTCCAGCCCAGCACTGCCTCACCCGCACAGCACTCGGCACGGCAGGCTATGGCCCAAAAGGGACGGAAAACACGCTATTTTTTAAAAAAACAACAAAGAAGCCACAGTTCTGCCCTGGGGCTGGGTCATGTTTAGTGTTCACAGCCCACCAAACCTTTAATGCAATGTTTGCGTGTTTTTACAGTGCTTTTAAATATCAAGCACACTGTTGCAAGGACTAAGTGTTTCTACAACCTTGTTAATATTTACAGTTTATATCTGTCTTTTCAGATGATTACAAATGTTTTCTCACCCTTCCAGAGCCACACTTGGTCCCCGGCTGAACCAGAAGCGGATCCAGCGATGGCGACACGTTCAGATAGTTCAGAGAGACACACAAATGCTCCCGCACTTGGGCATAAATCACGGCAGCAGCAGCTGAGGGGAAGGGGTTGTTGGAGGGGTACGTGCAGATTAACTTCCCACACCTGAGGTCCCTGGAAAGCCAATTTGCACAGGATGTGTATCAAACACACACACACGTACTGCCTGATGAACACTGGAACATTGAACAGCACAGTCTGGTGAGAAAACATCAGCAGGACTGGGAATTCCTAGAAAGAATCTGTGACATAAGGAAAGACACCAGAAAAAAAGAGAACACACGCACAGCTATTCATTACTTTACAAATCTGTGAAATTGGAGTCTTGACACTTCCCTTGACTGTCCAACCCCATTTCAACATGCATTTCAGCAGAGCCAGAGCCCCCTCCCCAGCATACCTCCAAGCACAGGGCCGGTAGCTGTGTCTGCTCTTGACCCCACAGTGCCCAAACCTGTCCCGCTGGCTGTTAATCTCCTCGTAACAGACCACAGGAGCATTCCTTGAATCTACAAGTTTAGCAATAATTTTTGTTATAGTTAAAAGGAACATATTATGGTATTTAACAACTTCA
Source organism: Climacteris rufus (assembly GCA_013398175.1). Taxonomy (NCBI): domain Eukaryota; kingdom Metazoa; phylum Chordata; class Aves; order Passeriformes; family Climacteridae; genus Climacteris; species Climacteris rufus. The sequence goes on along the minus strand of VZRZ01004637.1, from coordinate 30,376 downwards.
TTTTTCATCATTTAGTTAGAGAAAACATACTTAGCCCTGCCTAAACCCCAGAAATCAGCAGGGGAGTAGCAAACAGGGCAGCTCTCTGATTGAGTTTGCCCACTGATAATAATTTGCTTTTTGTTCTTTCCAATGTTATCTGTGAAGCATTGGGGGAGTCCATTAACCAGAACTAAAACAGAGCTTGAAGCGCTTCCCTAAAGCTCTGTCCTTCCCTCCAGGTGCCCCACTGTGGCCTGAGATCGTGCATTGACGAGCACAGGTACAAAGTGAGCAGCATCACGCCGTGGGCACCCCTGGCCCTGGCAGGGCCGGTGGCAGCAGCAGCGCCAGTTACCTCTCCCGTAGAGGCGCTTGCACTGCAGCTCGGAGGACTGGCAGCGCCCCCGGTAGCAGTAGCCGGTGCCACGGCCGCAGTCGTGCCCGTCCTGCACGTACACGTCGGGCGGGCAGGAGGCCGAGGCGCCGCTGCAGAACTCGGGCAGGTCGCACTGGGCATCGGCGACCGGGCGGCACACGGAGCTCCTGCGCCTGAACTGCGGAGGGGGAAGAGCTCTGCAAGCCCTGCCAGCCTGAGCACACACAGCCCCTCCTGCGCCGGCCCCGGGGTCCCGCTGAGGCACTCAGGGCACCTCGCGTGTGCCCCGGACAGGCTCCCAGTAACCTCCCCGCAGGGTTCCCGAGAGCTGAGCTGAGAAGCCCAGCCCCGGGAAGCTTTCCCGTCGCACAGCAGAAGTTGGGCTCAGCATGGCAACATACTATTTCTCAAAAAATCAAAAACGATTTTGTGACAGTTATAAAAATATGCCTTACCTGACAACTTTTACAACACAATCCAGAGGAACATTTTGCTTTTGGCTTAAATTTACACGTTCCAGTGCAGCACTTGTCCTTCCGGCACCTCTGGGGACACATGGCAAACCCACGTTATTTTACTTTTTCTGTATCCCGAGGTTCTGCTCTTCCTCCTTCTCCCCACATCCCTCAGGCAATATCCAGCAGAGCAGACGGGCAAAGCTGCCGCCAGCCCGGTGCCACGGAGGAGCAACCTCAAACCCAAGAGGACCCTCCCTGGGCTGCCCCCCTGCAGCAGGGCCCCCGCTCTCAAGGGTTCCTCATTCACACGTGGGCACAGCAAAGCTGCAGCGCTGCGTGTGTGCCAGGCCCACCTCGGCCCCGCCGCAGTCGCACTGCTCGCCCGGCTCCCGGACGCCGTTGCCGCAGACGGCCCTGGCCTGGCGGGGCAGCCGGGGCCTGGCCAGGAGGCACGAGCCCCTGCCCTGCTTCAGGAAGCTCTCGAAGTCCCTGATGCTGCAGTTGCTAAAGGCTTTTGCCCCACTGAAATGCCTAAAATAAAGCAACGATCAGCTTATGTGTTACACATTCCCTGCCCATCCCTCTCCCCAGAGCTCCGTGCCAGGCAAGGGCTCGCCCAGGTGCTTGCACAGGGCACGATGGCCCCAGGGGTCTGTCAATTCACCTCATCTACAGTTCATTATTAACAGAGACTGAGAAACATTCAGAAGTACCATCATTTTGGAGAGCAAAGGTCTCTTTTGTCAAATTAAGCACTGAATTGTTATCTAATTAACTCCTTTTTTCTTTTTAAAGGAATAAAAGCAGGTATTTCTTCACTGAAACAGTGGTCAGGCATTGGAAGGGGCTGCCCAGGGAGGTGGTGGAGTTCCCATCCCTGGAGGTGTTCAAGGAGCGACTGACATGGCATTCAGTGTTGTGGTCTACTTGACAAGGTGGTCAAAGGTCGGACTCAATGGTTTTGGAGCCTTTTCCAACCTAAGTGATTCCACAAGTCTATGATTGTAATTTGCTGTAATTTTGCAATGGAATAACATTTGCTGAGGATGCCTGTGACACGGGGACACCGTGCAAGCATCTCCCCGTGGGCCAGCCCCCAGCCCCAGGGGCAGGCCCGGCCCAGCCGACTCACAGCGCCTCGGGGCTCATGATGCAGGCGCGCCCGGGGCACACGCAGCCCCGGGAGCCCTCGGGGCCCATGCCCAGGCTGCGGCCCAGCACCTGCGCCAGGAGGACAGAGAAGGACTCCAGTGTCACGTTCCCGTGGTACTAGAGGGAGGAGAGAGCAGAGTTGCCACAGCTGAGCATTCCCTGCAGAAGGCACAGATACTCCCACACGCTCCCGTCCGTCCCCTTCCCTGCTGCCCGTGGCTGAGCTCTGGGCTGATGGGGGACAGGCACCGTACCAGGGCCACCGTGGCAGCAGCATCTCTCTGACATGCCTCTCCTGCAGCTGCTGCACCCACAGGTGCTCCCTGGTCCCTGTACCTGGAACAGAGGAGTGGTCAGTGGCCGTCCCAGGGACGGCCTCTCGCTGGGGGTACACAGGGCATCCCAGGTCTGTACAGCCCAAGTCCCCTCGGTGCCCCCGGCTGCTCTGCTGTCCCCAGGGGGGCTGGAGTGGGGTCTGCATGGTGGGAGGCTGGTGCCTGGTGCTGGGCAGGGCTGGGGGCTGCTGCTGTCCCCATCTCCTCAGCCAGGGCGGGTGGGAAGGGACAGATGGCACCACTGTGGCTGCTGCATCGCCACTGAAAGGCTGCTGCAAGGAATGTCTTGGAAGAAGTACTCCCAGAATATTAAGGATTTGGGAAATACATAGGAAATACCGATTTTTTTAAAAAGCATTTGTCAAAGGAATCTTTATAGGTCAACTTACATTGGTTTGACTGATTGCTGCCACATAGCCTTTAACACTAATCTCACCCTAAGAGAGAAGCGATGTCATGTGCCCTCGGCTCCAGGAACAACTGTTTCCACTGTAAAAATCGCTGGAGAAGGTCATTTGTGTCCCCCACGGTCGATATTTTATCCCCCTCTGCCCACAGCTCCAGGGAGGACAGCACAATGGTGACGTTAAGGGGACTAAATATCTGAAAGTGTAAGAGAGGAAACATCTGCCCTCACACCTTCCCTTCATGCAGAGTCATCTCCCTGCATACAATAAACACATGGGAAAAGCAAATTGCTGCTGTCAGTGCCTCAACGATACAAAAAGGATGAAGACACCTAAAAACATAAAGAGGTACAGCAAGAGGTCTGAGCCAAAGTCCAATAACTTCATAGGAAGTGCTAGGGGTTTTGGAAATAATTTCTCATTACACATGTGAACCATAAGACAGCCAGTGGAGTAAAGAACAGGATTGGAAGCTGCTTACAAGCACTTGAGAGTAAGCAGATTAATTGGATCAGTGAGATCAGGGATCTGCTGCTCAGAAAGAGGAGCAACCCAGGAGTCCTCAAAATGCTGGGTTTTGGCTGCCCTTATGCAAACTGCCTGTTTTTCTGTACATCTGCATGAGATATGGTCATCACATAGGGAAAGATGTCTTTTGTAGCAGACTGAGGTGTCCAGAGAAAAAACCTCAGGAAACATGGAATTTTTTCCATAATCTCCTAAACCCAAAAGCAGCTAGGAAATAGGTGGGCACTGCTAACATCAGCGCTCCTCCCCCTGCCCCCCATCTCACTGCAACACAAACCAGACTTTAGAACTCACATTGTTGACTAAATTGAAGGCCTGGATTATCTTCTGCGTCGCAGCATTCGGGTCTGATCCCATGTAGTTGTACTGAAAAACAACCCAAGAGGACTCAAGAGCAGACAAGGTGCTTACTAGGGTGAAGCAGAACAATGTTGGAACACTGAAACTATTCCCAACACCCAGCCACGGAGACATGAGCTACCAATTCACGTTCCTTCTTTCCTACAAAATCCACAGTATGTGTAACTTTTGAAAAGTGAAAACAAATCCGTGTAAAAGCAGGAGAAATGCTACCATTTCCATGCTCACAGAAGTCAGGCAAAGACAAGGAAAAAGCGGCTGGCATGGACTTACCAAAGCCTTGTCCAAAACCACGTACACTGTGAGGTACTTGGGAGACTGTGCTGCGGCCGAGAGGGGCTGAAAGGGAAAACGGACACATTTCTGTGTTCTCTGGTCACCTCACTGCTGCCCCTGGCCGCTCTGCTCAAGTGTCCCAGTGTCTGGCCAAGACTTCCTGCAGGCTCAGACCCCGGCTCAGGGGCCAGGGACAGCAGCAGCACTGGGAGCACAGGCACCGCTCACCTCCTCATCCCCGGGGGCCTTGTGCAGCCCCTCGGGGGCCGCCAGCCCACGCAGCCCTGGCCCGGGGGGGCCGTGGGCCGGGGGGGGCCCCGCTGCCCGCGCCGCGCTCACTCGGTACAGCACATGCCAGGAGGCAGGCGAGGGGCCCAGCGGCTCGATCCCGTAGCTGACGTTCTCAAACTGCAGCAAACCCCTGCCAAGGCACCGGCACCGGCTCTGGGACAGCTGCCCCAGCAGCAGCTGCCCCCAGGCCGGGCAGCAGAGGGACGGGGGGTTCATCACCTGAGCCCCGAGCAGGTGCTGAGGGTCACTGCCGAGCCGGGGATGCCAGCGATGTACCCCCAGTAGTGGCAGCCTCCCTACAACACGAGAGAGGACAGGGAGCCCCTTCTGTGGCTGGGCCGGCGATTCCCTCGTGTGCCCCCCAGACAGCCGGGCTGGCCACCTTGGGCAGAGACACTTGGAGTACAAACAGCCCAAAGCAAGGCCAGGTTACCTGGATGTGGGCAGAATCAGAGCGCAGAGATCCCTGCTCGCTGGATGTGTAAATCTGGAAATCATTGGATAAAAAGGCACTGCAAGAGAAAGATGCAAAGTGAGGCACTTACAACAGCATCCATTACCCTGAGCTTCTCGAGCTTCTTGCAGGTCCTGCAGCCACCAGGGCACGGGGCAGCTACTGCTCAGCAAGGGCAATGTCAGGGCAAACTCACTGCTGCTGCAGGTGGATGGTGTATGGCCTCCCCTCAATCCTCAGGACATAGGACACGGCCTCCTTGTGCACACAGAAAAGCAGAGGAGGAGAGAATTAAGACCAGGGAGTTGGGAACAGCACAGTCCGAACTGCTGCAAACACCAAGGGGGAGCACAGAGCAGGCGCAGCCAGGGTGGTGCTGGCAGCTCTACTGTGGTGACACTGAAATCTGTACTCCCCCAGCCCTCCTCTGCTCCCTTTCCCCTCCCTTCCCCCAGCCTCCCAGAGCCCCCCAGCACCGTGCCTGTTGCAGCCCCGCTGCTCCCGTTGTGTTCGGCCCCAGCTGCTGCGGGATCGTGACCTGGGACCAAACCCGCCCAGCCCCAGGGGACAGAGATCCCCATGGCTGAGCCCAGGCCCCGGGGGTGGGGGGCACGGGGGGGCCCTGCCCAGCCTTCTGCAGCAGCTCCAGGAGCAGCAGCAGCAGCAGAGGGAACATTGCACACAGTGGCCCCAGGGCTGGCCGGTAACGGCCCCACAGGACACCAGTAACTGCCCCACAGGTAACAGCCCCACCGGCAGCAGCCCCTCCCTCCCCAAAAGCAGAGGCCGAGACAGAGCCTTATACAAAACTGGCATCTTTATTGCTCGTTGGGGCTGTACAAAGGGGGGGAACAGCCCTTTGGCCAGAGAGCGGCGCGGGAGCGGCTGCGGGGTGAACGTGGGTGGCACCTGCAGCCCCGCAGCTCCAGCCCTGCCCCGGGACAGGCATCCGTACACTTTACAAAAGAAAGTCAGTAGTCATCTTCAGTATTCACCACCAAGAACTGGAGCTATTTCCTGTCCCTGGGGTCGCTTCTAAACCCCCACGCCCCTGCCCTGCGCAGCCTTCCCAAACGCGCACGCCGGGAGTGCCAAAGCTCTGTCTAGTAAAGGCACCATGTTCAGCACAGCTCAGTTCACACACACAGCGTGGCAGACACAGTTAAGTACATCTCTCTGGATGACTTCAGTCCCTGGATCCCCTCCTCTTTCCCCACCCTCTGACTGGGGCTGGAGATGGGCTGCATCCAGCTGCAGAGCTCATTGTGACAGACAGACAGACAGACAGACAGCCCCAGCAGAGCAGGACACAGCAACATTAGGAAGTGATTGATTATCTTGGAACAAAAAGGAGACCCCCACCAGTACAGTTGGTGAAATTCTAGGTGACATTTTCAGATTTTAATAGTGTTATAAATCTTAGTCTAAGTTTATGGGAAACCACAGGAGTTCAAGTATTTTATTACTGCACACATCATATATATATTTATGTATGTATATACAGAGGAAAAGATTATTTTTTGGCAATATTAGGGGGATTTTACAGATTGAGCTGTGCTTGTGGTGAGCACAGAGTGAAACAGCCCAGCACTCTCTTCAGCACTTACCTCATTTTTAGCAAGTTTGTGCAATAGATTTCTATTTGACCACAATAGGCAGCTTCTACCCATGGCACCACGGGATCAGGATCCACAGCTCCCTCTCCTCTCCTCTCCTAGCACACTGGATGCTGAGCACCTCTGCTCAGGAGCAGCTCCAAAATCCAGTTTAGCCCGCATGGTGCAGGAGCAGAGGGAAGTCTAGTCTGACACACAGCAGCCCCAAAGCATCCTGACTGACACTACAAAGGTCATTATTACTACAAAGGGGATTAAAAGAGGGGGTGCATCAGTCAGGTTCCCATTTAAAGTGCTCAGAGAAGCTCTGGTGGTCCAGGCAGAGACACTTCCCTCTTCCCAGTGTTCTGCAGGGACTGCTGCTCTGTCTTTATTCCTGAATTAAAACTACAGGCACCCCACTTTTTAAAACCAGAATATGACCCTGTCTTCTCGTACCTTTATCTTCACTGCCCATCCACGTATTAGTGGGAATTAGTACAGGAGTCTCATTTAGCCACTCTCTAATTAAAAAGCATTAAACTCAGTGCTCCTATAGCACAGCTGAGTGTCAGTCAGCATGGAATTAAGAATTTAAGTGCATTATTATGCATCTATAAACATATATACATGCATAAACATGTTTAAAATATATCTCTCATCCTCTACAAAAGTCCACTGAGACCTCATTCCATTTGTGCCATCAGCATGTACATGGGAAACACTTTCCAGTCCACGCAGAGTAACTGTAAATTCACTGACCAGATCTCCTGGTTTTGCAAACTCCAATTCCTCACTGCACAGCCAGAGAGACGGCGACGCACGGGACACTTTCCTTCCCAGGGCTCACGGCAGAAATGGGGCACCCAGAGCGACTCCCACGGGCTGGGTTTCAGGACCATTTCCCTGCAGCTGCTGCACTCCTGCTGCCAGCCTGGCTGCAGCAGCAGAGCTCGGGCACAGCAAGCAACGGGCGGCGTCTCAGTCCCTGGAGCTTTGGTCGAGGTATTTCTGTAGTGTGAAGTTCTGCATTCCTGGTTGGTGTCTCTCGCCCTGGCCCAGGCTCAGCAGGGAGGCTGCTGTGGGATGCCAGAGGGGGAAGTGCAGCCGCAGCCTTGCAGCCACGGGGCAGCTCACGGGCAGGCCCCAGGAGCCCAGAGCTATTTGGGAGGCAGCGGAGCCGGTCGGGAAGGGAAGAACTGTCCCTGAGGTAAAGCCTTCTGCTGCAGGGGCGGCGCTCCCTGAGGTACAGCCCTCTGCTGTGGGGGTGGGGGCCTGCAGGGGACACAGAGCCTCTGTCAGTGCCACGGCCACCCCCACAGCCCTCACACAGCCGCCCTGGCACGGCCGTGCCAGCATCCCCCACCAGCACCCTCCGTTCCTCTGCTCCCAGCCTCGGCCTCCACACCCAGACTCGCTCTGAACTCTGCCTTCAATGGCCTGCAATCCTCAGGGAACCTCTCTTTGTTCAAACTCACCTTTTCTCCCAAAATTGTTTAAAGACCCCCCAAATGCCCCACCAACATGAGCTATGCTAAAGTGCTCCCTCTCAGTACCTGGCACTTCCTGGGTCCTCGTGTGTCATGGCACAGCCTTACATCTTACCAGCACAATTAACAAAGCGAGACAGTGCAGGGGGAACGCGCTGCCCGCCAGGGTGAGGGGAAGGAGAAACCTCTCCCAGTGAAAAGTCAGGGCTGCTTGCACACAACAGGTGATGGAACAGCCCAAGGCTCCCGGGAACAAAGGCCAGGATGATAAATGCCATCAGTGCCGCTGCCAACAGGGATCTGCAGGGACTGCACTGACCTGCTGGGCACCCTCTGCGGCTGCTGCACTGGGTACTGCGCTGGGGCGTAGTAGGGCTGGTGGAAGGCCTGCTGAGGGTGCTGGTTAACTGGGTAGGCTGGGACAGGAAAGGTGTTTGGATGCATGTCCTACAAAGAAAATATAGAGAAAACAATCACAGATTGCACACAGGGAATCAAAAGATTTGCCTCACTAGATAAGTGACATTCAAGACCACTTGCACACCAGCCTGGCAGTGTCAGAGTTGTTCTTTCCTCTGAGAAACTCAGTAGGAAGAAGCAACAGCAGCCTGGGAAGTGCTGGATTTTGGAAACACAGAAAGGCTGATCACAGGAGCATTTGGTTTGCTCTGGGAGTGTGCTTTGGCTGGCTGTGTCTTTCAGAGGACAACTGCTCTGACAAGGAGAGGGGCTGGGGAGCTGGCAGGCCTGCTCCCCTTCTCATGTGGGGTGGGTGTTCTGGCATGAAGAAAAGGGAGCAGCAAAGCAGCTAAACTGCTTGTCAAGACAAGCACAGCTTGGGACAAAGCTTAAACTGGGAAACTGAGGAGCTCTCCACACAACCCTTAGGTAACAAATATTCTCTCTGCCTTTTTAGCAAAGCGAAATACAATTTTCAGAAATTAAGTAGTAACTTTGAAGCTATTATTAGGGCAAAAATTATATAAACTGCCTTCATCTGTTTACTTGAGAGTAACAAATAAAGTAAGGGAAAACAGACAATTCCTACCATGGGTACAGGTCTCGGAGCATAAGGCATGCCGTGGGAGAAGCCTCTGTGCTGGTAGTCCCTGGGCTCAGTGTCTGGACGAGGAGGAGGTGACTGAAGCGACCTGAAATCCAATGGATATGGACTGTGTGAGCACATAACCCTGACACAGTGACTGTGCAGGCCATGGACCCAGGCACTGAGAACCTGACAGCTGGATTTATACTGTCTTAGCACATATCAAATGTCAGGAAGTTAATATTTATCACAGATCTAATAAACAACAACCCTTTTTCTGTTCAGGACTCTGATGGCTTCCCTCTGCCCCTTTATAAGATGGGACCCAAAAATGTAAAACCCATCACCAATGCATGACAGCAAACACAACAGTGAAGAGAAAATTCTCTGCTCTCTTGATTTAGAATGAATTTCTCTTTTCTGTCATTGCCAGGGGCAAGCTACACATGCCATTGGATGCAGGGGCCTTCACCTGACATCCTGGGACTGGGATACACCTCCACACTTTGCATTGGCTCATGTAAACAAACATCCACGGAGCATTCAAAGGGCAGAGGAGAAGGCACAAAGGAGAAGCACTCACGAGTGGCAGCGGGACATCAGCCTCCTGCAGCCCCTCTTCAGCCTGTCTCTCTTGGCAAAGGCCAGAGCAGCAGCTACGAGGAGGGGGAGGACCAGGAAGAAGAAGACCAGCAGCCCGTTGCGCAGGGAGGTGTCTTTGTCTGAGGGCACAGAACGCCAGAGAGGGAGTGAGGCTGACGTGGTGCCACCAGCAGCTGCCTCCCACGAGCAGCCCCCGCCCCCAGAGCCACTTGCCATTGTAGGGGGGGCCGCTGTCCACGCTGCCCCCGTAGCCCTTCGTGTCACAGTGCGGGGGGGCCCAGCCTGCTTCACAGTGGCAGTTCCTGTTGTTGTTGCACACCTGCATTCCCAAACACAAACACTCAGCAGCTGCCATCTCCGTGCACTAAACCAGCGTGCAGCAGCCACCTCCTGTTCTGTCCTCACATTGCTCAGCCTGGAGAGCTTCACCCAGTACCTCCCTGTCAACTCCAAACAGTCCTTGGCCAGGCATCCTGAGATTTCACATGACTGAGCACAAACAGCACTGCTCAGGAAGAGCTTCCAAGGATTACCTATCCCAACAGCTTACACACCATGGCTTTTGCTGGCGTTTTTTTCCCCTTTGTGAGATGCAGATTCAAATTTCATTAGTAATACTGGAATTGGGAATTCTTGCCCAGCAGAGAGTTTTGTCAAAGATTTTTTTGACACTGCTACAGGCTCTCTTGCCTAGACGCATTGTATAGAGAGTTTTACAGTTCAACAAAACAGAAAAAGAAAGTTACTCATCACCCTCTTCAAACCTGCTGCCTCTCCTCCCTGCTTACCCCATGCCCATGGCACTGCCTCTCCACGTCACAGTCGTAGTTCAGGACAGCGGCACTCACACACTGGAAGTGCCTGCAGATCTGGAGAACAGAGATGCACACACATGAGGGAGGAGGGCATCTCAGTGCCCCCCTGCCTCCCCAGATCCCTGCTCCTAGCTCAGGGCTCTGCAGCCACGCTGTGCTTGCTGCCACAAAGCCTCTCACACTCTCGCTGATAAATCCCAACTCTGCAGAAACTCTGTTCCACAAAAGGCCTCTCAGCATGGGGCTGAGCTGGCACTGGAGCCTTTTGTCTCCAGTCTGAATGTAAAGGAACAGCAATTAAATTGTGCCCAGTAAGGATATGTGGAATGCACATTCCTCTGCTAGGGCTAAGCCTCTGCACTCTTTAGTTGAGTTGGATTTTAATTGAAAGTTGTCTTCAAGGCATTTGTGTGGGCCTGGCTCTTCCTGCTCATTGACAGAGCAAAGATTCTGGCTCTCCACAAACTCAATTTCTTTCGCTTCACCTACAAATGAAAGCCTCATTAAATGTTTGATGCACATGCAGTGCAGTACTGGACACTGGGGGGAATCAGTGGACTCAGTTTCACATTAACTACAAGCATCAAAAAATAATGGTCATTAATATTCATGGAACAATGCAGCTGAAAATTTTATTCTTGTGAATACCCCGAATTATTACATTAGGATATCACTTTTTAATTTACCTTTCCATTACCACACTTGGTGCCTTCATTCACCATTCCTGGGTCTGGGACGTCAGAGCCCAGCTGGAAATCCACCCCCCAGCACGTGGTCGTGGTGCCTCTGATGGGAGTTTGGATAATAGCAGGCTTGATTCCAAACACAGGCATGGCTTTCACATTTTCACACTGCAGCTTCCCACACATGGCATTCCTACAACAGCAACATAAGAACGCTGTAGTGACACTTGAATTTATTCTGAGAAAAAGACTACCATGTGTTTGATATGATCTTTCCTTTCTACTGGAAGATACTATTTGAAAACAAAATTGAGGCAACTCAACATAAAACTGAACTGGGCCTCATTCCAGTGCTGCAAGAGTGAATAGTTTACCCCTGCTTTTCTGTAAGCTGTTGGGATCTCTACATAAGGAAAACATGAGGATTTGCCACTCATCTTCCCAGAAGTGAACACCTGGGCTAAGCACAACCCCCAGTGGGAGATGTGGAACACACTGTCCTCACCTCAGCCCTCCCCAGTGCACCCACCACAGCATCCCAAACTGACCCTGCAGCACCCAAACACAGCTTCCCAACGAGCTATTTCAGAACTTCCCAGCGCACTGGGCTCAACTCACCAGCTGGAACATTTCTTGTAGTCATGGCCATGGAAACCACAGTTGCCAAATCTGTCCCCCTTGGAATTCACTTCAGCAAAGCAAATGTTGGGGGCTGCTTTGGCTTCTGCAAACAACAGCCCAACCCCAGAGAGAGAAGCCATGTTACCCAGGCACAGAAACATCCCATACAGCACCTCCTGGACCCAGAGCAACTACCCTGCTACACCAACTATTTGCCATGCAGCAGTGAGCTTAGGAACTCAATCAAAACACTAAAAAGGTTACAACATCAGAATTACAAGCTTCCAAGTTTAAAAAGAGAGAAAAACAATTATTTAACCTGAGTCAATTCTAGCATTTGGTATTTCTCCGTGGCTTCTTTACAACCCTATAGAGCAGAAAGCTGGGGTTCTTGTACCAGGAATCAGCAGTGCAACAAAATTACGACTGGAATCCCCAGCACAGCACTAAGTGTAACACAAGAAGAATGCATGAAGGCCAGGCCATAACCACTGCTGTTTCAAACCCTCTGCCAAAGCCAGCTGGTCTTTGTTACAGAAAGAAAAGTAAATACACTTTAAATAAACTTAGTGTAGTCTCTTAGAAAGATGGTAAGCCTGCTTTTCCTTACTGGAGCCAAAGATGTCCTGGCACTGAGCATCGTAGTACTGGCACTGGCCGTTGTAGCAGTAGGCCTGCTCCCCGTGGCAGGGGTGCCCGTTCTGCACCGTGGAGTCGGGCTGGCAGAACTGCGAGGAGCCGTTGCAGTACTCGGGGAGGTCACACTCGTTGGAACTGGCCCGGCACTCGGTGCCTCCAGGGAGCAGCTGAAGGGAGAGGGGAGGGAAGAACGCATCAGGAACGTTCCAGCAAACAGGAACCTCCCAGCACAGATGCTGCACTGACCCTCGACGTGCCCCACATGAGGGATGGATCTGAAGCCCTCATGGGGCTGCAGGCAGGCAGGCAGCTCTCACACATGCACTGGCTGAGCCAACACTCTCCTCTTCCCAGCTTCCAAACCCCCCTGGAGTCTCTTACCCGGCAGTTTTTGCAGCAGTCACCATAAGCACACTCGGCACCGGATCGGAGCCTGCAGGTTCCTGGCTCACAGCACGGATCACTCTCACATTCCTGCGGACAGAAGTGCTGGGAGTGTCACAAAACCCACCCTCTGTCACAGAGGGTCCCCCTGAGCGAGGGGCACAGGACTGCCCTGGCAGCACTGGGCAAACACAGCCGCGAACCTTTGGTGAGCCGCAGTCGCACTCCTCCCCCGCGTCCACCAGCCCGTTGCCGCAGTACGGGACGCTGTACGTCTCGTCTGGCCTCGGCACGTTGAGCAGGCAGCTCCCTCCCTTGTTGAGGGTCAGCTTCTCAAAGTCCTCTGCACTGCAGCTGCTGAAGTTCCTGGATCCCCTGCCATGGAGAAAGCGAGCTGAGCTTTGCACTAAGCCAACCCACAAGCATCCCCTGTTTGCACAACAGGAACGTTTGCTTTCCCCATCACAAGCACAACACCACTCTTTGTAAGGGGAATTTGAAATTGAAGTTAATCCATAAAAACAAAGCACGTGGATGGGGCATTTTGAGCCTTCTTTGCCCTCCCTTGGTCAGCTACTTACGATGCTCCAGAGCTCATAATGCAGCTGCTTGCCCCACAGTGACAGACACGTTCATCATCGTGGTTCATCCCCAGGTTATGGCCAAGCTCGTGAGCCATGATGGATGCAAACATCTGGATACTGATCCTTCCAAACTGCACAGGAGTGAAACAGAAGGCAATCAGCACAGAGCTTACACTGACAGAGTCAGTGCTTACTTACGTGCCAAGGAGACACTTTTGTCATTCTGTCTCTACATTATCAGAATTCTCAGACCAACAGTGCTGGATTTCCAACCAAGTGCATGGCATTTGCTGAGCAGTAAGAGCCCTCAGAGAAACCTCTTTGGGACACTGCCCAACAACCTCCACTTTTCAGAGCAGCTGCAACATTAACACAAAAACTAGAACACTCCACACCAGCTCAATTCTCCTGAAATGTGCAAATTCCAGCACTCCAGTCACTAGTCCAAAGAAACCAGATTGCTGGGCTTGCCAGTTATCTGAGAGCAGCAGCTCGGTTCATTAAGGCTCTGCACTTCCATACAAAACACTCAGTGACCCAGCACTGCTTGGGGAGGTCACAGCTGCAGGGCAGACAGCACAGGACGGGTTTAAGAACACCCACAGCTCCCACAAACTTTCGAGGCAGAGATGCTTAAAACAACACAGAAATCCTGTCCTTTGGCACAAGTGCTGCACACTGAGGAGAGGGGAAGCTAAGCAGAAACCTACAGAGAAGTTGTGATCCAGATATCCTGAAGTGTCAGAAATCGTTGGGGACAACAGAAGAGGCCCCACTAAGCCACTTCAGCTCTGTTATGAGAGTCTGTGCTTCCAGCAAGACTTGCAGAGTGCCAAACTCTGCACTCAGTCGCACTCGGAGATCACCAAAGAAATCTCACCACGTTAATGCCTCCTGCATGGCTCTTGGAGCACACTGTTCCCACATAGGCCATTCCAGCTGTGCCACCAAAACCCTTCTTCCTGCAGTCATGGAGAGAAAGGAAAGGCCATCATCTGTCTGTTCAGACACACACAGCCCACACCAGCAGCCCACTCCTGCCTGGGGGTACAAATCCTGCTGGTGCAGCTTTCCCAGGCTGACACAGGAGCACTACCAGGAGCACTGCTACTGACTGCAGGCACAAATGCACCAGCTCAGCTCTTGCTTTCTGCTCACGATTGCTTTATTCTGTTAAGTGAAGACAAGGGTTTGCACATAAAGTCAGCCTCTTCCACATCTTCCCTCTGCATATGAAGAGCTCAGTGGCCCACCCTTAAAACAATTTGGTTTAATTGGCTGTCATCTGCCTTCTGGTATGGACAACTTCATGGATTTCTTCCTCTGTCAACTTCCTTCTCATTACTCTCTCATTTTGTTCTTAGAGCTTAAGTGCCACAGCACAATACACCACATTTTACTTCATATAAAAGAACAAGAACTTCTAAAATTAGTATGTCCTTGGCCATTTGTCCCCATCACTTGCACACTGCTGTGCTGTCTCGGGGGAGAGGAAGCTCCCAGAGAAGAGGAGGGCAGCCTGGGCTGTGCTCTCACCTCTGCCCCTTCCCTGCTTTGGGCAGGGACTTCCCAAGGCCTGCACTGTCTGCAGGAGCAGAAGTGCACAGGGGCACATCCTGAAACGGGGCAGAACAGCTCAGGAAGCTCTGGTCTTGCTTAAGGGAGCAGGGCCAGACAGGTTAATGTCCTGGGCCAAACTCAGACCATGACGCAGGCTTTTTCTCCATTAAAATGCAACACTCTGCAACAGCTTTGTGCTTATTTTCAAGTGGAAAAGGCACTGGACCACACGCCCGACCTGTTACAACGTGACAAAGGACTATGTGAACCAAAGCTTTACATGACACAACACAGGCGGGACATGCAGGATGAGAAAAAAACGTGTTATTTAGCACTACATCTGCCAGAGGACACTGACATCAAAGAGCACAGAAACCTTCTCAACAATGCTTAACTCGACTTGGGATGTTTTCACAAGACACAAAGCACTGCAGAGGACCCAGGAAATCCAGCAGCTCCTTGTGGCCCCACAGCTGGGCTGCCAGCAGGAACAGCAGGAGCTGCTGGGCCCAGGGAGGAGCTGCCACTCACAGCACGAGCTGGGCACTGTCGTGCCTGCGCCGCAGCACCAGGTTCTTCTCCCGCCACTGCACAAAGTTGGCCAGGACATCCCCAGCCCCCCCATCTGTGCTGATGATGTTCTCGTGCTTCCAGATCTCCAGGCCGACCAGCACGATGCGGATGTTCAGCATAACGTACATCTGGGGAGAAGAAAGAGGAGAAATACTTAACATCTTCAGACAAACGCAGGAGGCGTGGTGTTGGAGATCTTATTGCAACTAGCCACCTTTACTGGGTGGGTTTCATTTTTTTTCCACAGCTCATACACAATTGGAACCACCAGAATGCATTTTCCCTGTGACTTAGGCCTTCATTAGCTAAGGGATCAATGCTTAAGTGCCACACTGGCTACATTGTAAGACAATACCAACCAGAAATAAAAAGAAGTCTCAATCCTGACAAATTTAATGTGAAATAGTAGAGTTAGACATGTTTTCTCGCTAACCTTCACACAGACAAGAATTGCAATAATTGCAACAATCTGTCCTGTCACTCAGTGGATGTAGCACAAGTTGGAAGAGTTCCCTAAACTAATTCTCAAGGTGGATAACTGCAGATGAATTTAAAGGTGGAAAAGCTTCCATGGTGCTGCATTCCCCAAGTGGTACCAGAACAGACCCTGAGGGGGACAATTACAGAAGGTGGCAGGGCTGCAGCACACAGCATCCCTCCTACTCACACTGTCAAGGAAGTTTGCCAGCTGCACCATGTGTTCTCTCACTTCTGTTTCGCTCTTCCCAAAATCTTCAAACTACAAGACAAAGAAACAGTCTCACAAAGAGAAAAAGACACCAGTTAGAAAAAAGGAACAGAACATTTTTGCCTGGCTCCAAATCCCTAAGAAGATGCTAACCAAGGCAGCAGCATCTCCACTGCTGTTGCTCAGCAGCTCAATATGCCACAGACAACAGCAGAGGCAGGGATTACCACATGCTTTCCTTACATTATGAGATTCCTTGCTGACAATCTCTCCATGTCTGATGATTTTCTCCTTTTCTGAGGAGGACTGCATAGCACACATTTATCTAGGGCATTCTAGGGTAGTGTATTTGTACAACCTTGGGTGAAGTGTCAAGTGTTTTTTAACAATCCATTTGGGAGTAATGAAGCCTGAGGCTTTCCAGGCCCTCTCCTGAGGAGAAAAAAAAGGAAAGCCACACACAGTTCCCACCTTTTCTTTATCCACAACTATGAACAGCTCCACGTATCTTGTCTGGTGCAGGACTGCCCTCTTTCTCTGGGGGAAAAAAAGTTTTAGATTTAATTTATTTTACTTTTTAGATTTATTTATTTTACACTTTAATTTATTAATTAAAGTGTAAACAAAAAAACCCTCATGACATTGTCATAGTTCACTTGATACCACCAGTGGTTTGAGACACACCCAAAGCACACAGTGCCAAACCCGAGCAGTGGAATCCAATGCAATGACAGTTTCTGTGTTGGACACTAAAACTCAGCTGCACAAAGACTTTCCTTGTCTCAAAAGCAAGGGACCTCTGCACAGGTTGCTTTGGAAAGACAGCACACACTTTTTACAAAGGGGCAGAAAGATACTACCAGCAAGTGCCAACAATCTTGAAGTGAAACACAATGTTTTTCATTCTCCTGCTCTCACTGCAATCTTGTCCCTGTACAGACAGTCCTTGAAGGACAAGGGGGACCTTCACACCAAACTGCTACTGTGATGGTGAGGAGGATGGAATGAACACCACAATACTCTCCTGGCTGATGCAGCACTTTGTTAACAAGCCTCTCCAGGAGGGTCATGTTACTGCCCTTGAAAGACCCCCAGAAAAGCCCAGGAATTTCTAACCAGCTGCCCCCCCCTCAATGCCATGTGCAGAAGCAGGAGCAAACTGCAGCTGCTTTGGTGAAGGAACTGAGTTTTCCAGCCGTGCAGAAACCCCAAACCATAAACCTTTAGGTATGTGCTAAGCCCCAGGAAATCTCATAAGCTGCTTCCACACTCTGAAGTGAACTCACAAAACCCATTCTGGGGGACTGGGGGGGACTTACCCGCAGCAGCTGGGTCATAGTGGGATGGAGATCTCCCTCTGCATGTTCCCCCTCCTGGCCTTCTGCACTTACTCCACACGTTGTGGGCTCTTGCTTTACGTTCTCCAGTCGATACAAAATGTGTTTAGAGCCAGAAGAGGAATCCATGGGCTCAATCCCATAGGTGACATTCCCTATTGTCACCAAACCCCTAAAACATGGCAGTGTGTGAGAAACCCAGCACTGAGCACAGAGGACACTTACCCAGAATTTTCACAGCTAAACAAAGGAACAGTTGTTCTTGGATAACCAAAGCCTGCCTGTACCTCAGTTCTGGCAAACCAGCATGCTTCTCTTCAGGCCTGGCAGCAGCCTTGCACTGAGTAGGGCCTTACAGTAAATTAAATACTTCTGCAAGGCTCTGCAATGCCCCAGGAATTACAGCACAGGCCTTAAGCAATAATGCTTATTTCAAATACACTATTGCCACTCTGGTGGCTGGCATGGCCCTGCAAAAAAATTAATGGTCCAGAACATATGGCAATTAGCACAAAGTAGAAAAAATTTCCAATCAAACTTGAGGTGCACAAGCTTTAGGGCCAATTTTTTGGAGACTAGTGTTCAACTTTCCATTTCTACACTAGGTACAGCTGTCATTACCATCTGTGCAAGTTAGAAAATAAGCCAAATACGTGTCAAAACCAACTTACTGCACTCTGGTAACAAAGTGCATTAATAACTTATTTCATGGTACTTCAGATATCTGTGAACTCCTCAAGCAAGGGACACCACAGGACAGCAGCCCCGAGGCAGCTCAGCCCACCAGTGGCTCCCTGACTGGCAGAGTCCCAGCTAAACAGCAGAACTGGTTTTGGGTTCACAGCCACGCTGGGACAGCAGGGACACCAAGGGGGAGTTGTGCTACCTGAGCCCCGAGCAGGTGCTGACAGCCACCAGGGAATCCAGGCTCCCCTCCACATAGCCCTGGTAGTGGCAGTGGTCCTGGTGGGAAAACAAGGCAGTGTTACACAGTGTTCCAGGGGTGCCTGCACAGCCAGGGCAACCTCTGAGCTGCCACTGACCAGCAGTGACCACAGCTCAAGAACATCAAACGCTTTCGGTTAAATTTACCGCAGCTGCATTTCTTAACTTGACCCAGGCCATCCCTCTCCTATCCTGTCCTCCACCCTGCCTCAAATATTTCAGGGCCAGCCCCTCCCTACAAATTTGGGCCAAATTACCCTTCAGTCTTCTGGCAGAAAGTTCTGGCTTGTCTGTCACCTCTGTGTAGCTTGTCTGTCACCCACTGCTGTCCTGGCCAGTGGGTGCTGTGCTGCCAGAGCTTTCTTGCTGCACAGAACAGCCCTCATCAGCCTTGACAGACAGGGTGCTTCCACTTTGTCCTCTGTATACACACTTTGGAAACTACACAAGGGGTAGCATGGAGCAAATACATTCATATTCTCTGGCAAGGGCATTTTTGGACATGGTTATAGCAGTCTGTAATACAGATTCTGTCACCTGTTGCTCAGCAAGGACTGCAGAATGCACTGAGGGCATGTGCTAATCCTTCAGAGCCACTGTGACTTTCATGACCTCATGCAGAAAGAGCATTTTTCCTCTAACCAATCCCTTTTAACTGGGAAGCAAACAGTCATTTGCCTCAGGTGCTGTTTTCAAGAACAAGATGGTATGAACCACGTATGACTGACACTTCCCTTTCAAAGGAACAACGTTGATCCCTAAGAGTGAAGGCATTAGGAAAGCTCTCATGCATTTTGTATCACACAACCTACCTTTTATTCTTATTCTACATTTCCAAAGGCAACCTGTCAGGCAGCCTGCTTGGACAGAGAGAGGGCCTCAAACACTTTCAGTGGAGTAACTCCAACACTACACAGATCACACCCCTCTCAAGGTCCTCCAGACTTGCTCTCATCCATCCCTTGCAGCAGTTCCCAAATTTCAGGACTGACAGCTTGCCTGCCCACCCTCAGGAGGGGTCAGCCCTGCTGAGCAGACAGGCCAGGGGCTGACAGCTCACTGTGGCCCGGGGCCCAGGCTGTGTACCCCTTTGTGTGTAAAAGCAAAAGCAAAAGCAAAGGTGCCTGCTCAGTCCCCAGAGCAGCCAGCACTGCCCTGAGGGCTCCAGGCCTTGCAGGAAGGAAGGCAGAGGCCAGGAGTGACACCAGCCCCACTCTGGGCTGGGAGACAGGGACAGGACCAACCCAGGAACAAGATAACAGCTGAGAGCAGCACTGCCTTTTAGAGAAGGGCAGCTTTTAATGAGACAGCAACCACCTCCACATCAGAAAATACAGGCCTTTTACAGGGTACATCCTCACCCAAAATTCAGGATTCTCTCCAGGAAGAGGGCAGTGGGTTCTGAAGGTGGCCCAGCAGAAAATGCAACTATCCTTTTGTAATCCCTGACTCCCTCATCCTGTTCCAGCCACCTTCAGTGAGGGTATGAATAGAAAGAAATCCTACCTGGACATCTGGATATTCCAATTGCAACTTTCCCTCCTTGTTATAGGTATAAACTGTGAAATCTTTGGGCAGCAGTTCTCTGCAATGAAAGGGGAGAGGGAATACAAGAGGAATTTCATGAAATTACTCTGGAGCAGAGCAGTGAGATGGTACTAATGAAATGTGTGACAAATAAGTACACTGCAATTAAATAATGAAACATTAGAAAGGAAAACCCTCCAAAATTAACAAAGAAATTGTATATTTCCACAGCAAAATTCAAGAGACCAGAATGGTAGAACTGCTAATGAAATCAAACAAACCACCTCGCCCCAGAGAGTAAAACAAGCAGCAAAACCCATAAAATTGTGCTAAAAACCTGTTTCCAAGCAGGGAAAAAATCCTAGCCCTCAGTCTGCTGCATATGGCCTCCCTTCCCCAGTTTAGGGAGGAAGTGCATTGGGAAAGGCTCCCACGACAAAGACTGCTGCGCCATCCTGGCAATTCCATCGATGTGGTGCAGCTGAATTCCCACACTTCTGAGGGTCAGGGCCTTGGCAAGTGGCAGCTGGAGCTCCCCAAGGGCTTGCACAGTTGTGTCTCTAGCACAGGGGCAGTGTGGAGCAGCAGCAGCCTGGTAAGTGACCATGTGCTGGTGCTGCAAGGGGTCCTTAAACCCCAGACAGGCAGCATCTATCCTGGCTGTGAGTTCTCATCTCAGACCTTGGACAGAAAGTCTCTTTCCTCACTTATTAGTGTGCTTGTGCTGCTGAGACGGGAAAAAGCACAAAACTAAAACAATAAACAAAATCAAAAATATTTACTTGAAATACAGCCCAGCTTGTTTATTTTTAGCTGTGAATGGAAAGAGTCATGTAGATTCTCCAGGTCTCCTCTGAGTAATCTGCAGCTTCCTGCTCCAAAGGGGGTTCCCCAGGGCTGCAGGAATCCAGAAACATCTCTGGCTGATGGCCAGGACACTGGGACTCAATCTCTTCCCATTTTGCAGAGCTGGGACATACCTGACCTTCCCACAGAGAACCCCAGAACTGAAACTCTGTGCTACCTGCCAGCTTGTCATCTGGACACAACAGAATGAATAATTTAATAACTTACAGAAATTCATCACTTACTTGTTCTTTTCTAGATGAATTGTGTATTCTTTTCCCTCAATCTCAATAGCATATGACACCTTGTCCTGAATATAAAGAAAGGCACATTTTACTCATGTTAGTGAATAAAACATTCTTTGAAGTCAACAAAGGTGGTTGAGCCTGACATTTATTTTGTAATTGTCCCTGACTCTGGGACCTGGCATCCCTTCCTGTGTGACTGGGAAAAGTCACGTGAGGGAAATTGTTTCAAAATAGATTTGTGGTTTTCTTATTCCTTCTTTCTAAAACTTCCACAGGAAAGGTCTGAGTTTGAGCTGGAAAAGGACAACACAGTTTTGGTACTGAACATTCCCAGTGAGCCAGTACCTCCCCAGCCCTGTGGCAGCCAAGTGCCACACACAGCACGGGGACCTGGAGCAGGGAGAGGCTGAGCTGACCCACCCAGCCCCTGGGGCAGCTCCCCTGCAGTGCCCTGCACAGCCCTTGTGGGCAGCTCAGAGCTGCCAGTGCCTGCAGGAGTGGGGGCTGAGCACGGCCCTGACACCCTGAGCAGGCTCCAGCAGGACAGCACAGGCTGGGAAGGGGCACTGGGGCTGCCTGATCAAACCCCCTGCCCAAGGCAGGGCCAGCCACAGCTCTGCCCAGGCTGCTCAGGGCCTCTTCCAGTCAGATTTCGAGCATCTCCACCCTTCCTGAAGATCATTCCAGTGCTGAACAACTCTCATGATGCAACTTCTACACCCAGATCAAATTCCACTGCAGCAGCTCGTGGCCTC
The DNA here is from genome assembly GCA_013398175.1 of Climacteris rufus. Classification (NCBI taxonomy): domain Eukaryota; kingdom Metazoa; phylum Chordata; class Aves; order Passeriformes; family Climacteridae; genus Climacteris; species Climacteris rufus. The sequence continues at coordinate 8,819 of VZRZ01004637.1, read as the reverse complement.
TGGAGGGGGAGGTACCTCCTGTAGCTGAGTGCCAGCAGTGCTGCTCTCTGAAGGACCTGGCCTGCTGCCAGGTGAGCCCTGCAGCATCCCACAGGCATTTCAGGCCAGTTTTGGGCAGCCCTTGTTTGGAAGCAGACCCTAAACTGAGGGGATGTTAACACTGCCCAGTACCTGCACTGAGGAGCTGTTGGAGGCCTCTCGCCGCTCTCTTCCCAGTCTCTGAGGAGTTACAACCTCATAGGAAGTGAGCAGGGAAATATCCTGTAAGCCTGGAAAGCAGAGCAGAAACACTGGCTAAAGGAACAAAGCAATCAAGAGGATGAGGCACAGGGAAGAAAACACAACTTCAGGAAAAGCCCACACACAGAAGAGCTCAGAGCAAAGCTCAGAGCAAGGCACACTTGGATTGCCTTGTAAGGGGCCAGAGAAAACCACACACAAACAGCAGAGACACCAATTCTTCCAGAAAGCTTCAAACTGAAATCTTCACATTCCAATTACTGGCTTACCAGTACCCATCTCACACCCCACCCCTCTTCAGCAGCAGCAATCAGCATTTGAAGCAGGTCAGCACAGCAAGGACTCGCTCAAGGGGGCCCAGACAGTGTCAATGCAGGCGTCACGTGACCCCTTTGTGTGTAAAAGCAGAAGTGCAAAGCCACAGAAGTGCCCCGTGCTGCCTCTCTCAGGGAGCTCCAGCAGCTCCTGCACTTCCCCATGGCACAGCTCAGGCACACTGCTGCCCTAAGGCTGATGCTACTGTTCATTATGTTCTTAGAGAGCTCTCAAGGGCCTCATCAAAACAACTGGGCTGAGACAAATCCCTGCAACAAAGCAGCCCTCACAGAACCCTTTATAAATTATTTGCATACACAACAGCAGACAGATCCCCTCAACCAAACAAGTCCAACAGTCCAAGCTCCCAGTTTTTGCAAGCAACTGTTTTACATCAGCTGTGTAAACAGCAATAAATTGTACATGCAAATTACTTTTCCCATCAGTGGTGGCACCTGCTGGTGCCTGGCTCAGAGCTGCTGCCCAGGAAGCAGGAGGTGGCTCAGCCTCAGGCAGTGTCCAGAGCTTTCCTGGCTCATGGCAAGGGAATCCATGAGCTCATCACAGGAGCCTGAGCTTCCCAACAAAGGCAGGGAGAAGGGAACAGTTACCCTCACCATCTGTCTGTGGAAATCATCACCACATCTGGGGCAGGTGAGCAAGTGTTTGGTGTCTGAGATCCTCCAAAATCTCTCAAGTGGGACTGGGATGCTGCATCTGTTTAAAACCAGCCCCTCTGAGCACACCAAACTCACCCTCCAGCTCCAAAAGGCCTGTGGCTCCTCCAGTTACAAGACAGCACTGTGACCTCAAAGCCTCCATGACAGGCCTGCTCCATCCTTTGGAAAGTGAGCAGGAACCCCCAAACAGGCTTTAAATGCCAGGGGTTCCCCAAAAAAGCACCAGGCTGCAGTGACATTCAGGCTCCTTCAGATGCTTTCACCTCCTCTTCCCACCCCTGGCAAGCTGACACACATCATCATCACCTTGGGTCAGCATTCAAAGAGGCATCCCCAGGCAAAAATCAAGTCCACTTCCACACTCTTCCCCCACTGTCCCCAAAGAACAAACCATTGATCACTTCCAGCTTCCCCCACCACAGCACACAATGTCCCTGTCTGGAGGCCACAGGTCCTGGTCTCCACGGGGCATTTCTGCCACCCCAGCACAGGCACAGCCTCACTGCTTCTCAGGAAATCACACAGGGCAGAACTTGCACTAATACAGTGCTTGTGGACAAAAGGTAATAAAGCAGAGATAAAACTCTTGAAAACAGCCCCCTACGTTCAGCAGCTACAGAATACTGTGTCAATACCTCCTTGGCCTGAAAACAAGGGAGGGAAGGGCTGCTTCCTTTCCTGGAATGAACCACCAACAGCACACACTGCAGCCATCACTCCTCTGCATTTGCCATTTCCAGCCCCGAGCTCTGGCAGGTCCCTGCTCTGCACTTGTTCCTTCCCCACTGCCACTCCCAGGTGCCCACAGTGGGGATGTGACACTGGGGCCGGGCTCTGGAGGCTCTCAGGACACAGCAACAGCACCAGCAGGACACAGCCAACCTTCCCAGTGCCTGGAACACGACACAGTTCCCCAAGAGCTGCTTGGAAGACAAAGATGTGAATCATCACATGAAGCAGAACTGGGAGGGATTTCTGGGAAGAGTACAACTCCAAGAGGATCCTCTTAGAGCAATGGCGCTAAAAGAGGCCAATTTTCAACTCTGAATACTCTGACGGTTCTCTCCCCACTTTCTGCCCTCCTTCCCATCTTTCACCACTCACAGTTTGGGAGGTGATGAGGGTGGGGAGTCTCCCTGGCACTGCCCCTCACTTCCCAGAGCACCTGTTTCAATGCTGAGTGCCCTGTGCAGCACCTCACACGTCACCAGCAGCCCTCAAAGAGGCCACAGAGTAGCTCAACAAAAACCCAACCACAGGGACAAGTGCAGCTGAGCAGAGACCCAACCCTGCTCCCACATCTTCCACCTGCAAAGGCTAGGTACAGTTTGTAATAAATTTTTCAGCAAGTTACAGGACTTCTAGTCCTCAGGTGCTTCACTGGCCAAGGCAGCTGTGGGAGCTGCACCAGTCACTGCTGAGACCATGACACACTGATGACCCATTTCCGGGGGAACTCTGCTTGGGATTGTGTTTCCAAAGAGAAAAACACAATTGCATCTGCCATATTTATCTCATCTCATCTCATTAAAGGCCGCCATTAATCACCAAGCATTGGAGACAAGCAGGAAGACGTGAATCATCTTCCCCTCCCCGCCCCAGATGCGCCATAGGAACGCCGTGCGAGCTGCACGGCCTGGGGGAGCTGAAGGCACGGGAACACAGCCCGGCCACGGCGCTCCCAGGGCGCTCACTGCCCCACAGGTGAGAGCCACGCTCAGCAAAGGTCAAGCTGCAGCCCCTGTCCTGCTGGCCCTCGGCGTGGCCGTGGCTCCGTGGCTCGGTCAGTCACGGCAACAGCCACCCGTGCTCACGCTTCCCTCGGTTATCAGCCCTCCTGAGCCCTGGCTCCTTCCTGAGCCCAGCAAAGGAAGTGCAAAGATACACTCTTCAATGGAAGCAAAAAACAAAGGCAAAAAAAAAGAGAGGAAAGTTCAGACTGTGGCCTATTACACCACAAAATAAGCTAATTTCATAAAAACAAGCTCATCAGCATGTGAGCAGCTCAGCAGCTAATGACCAAACTCATTAAGTTAACCATGGTTATTAGCAATTGATTACAATTAATAGCTGAGGTCAGCAGCACCAGGCATTCCACCCTCTGGCAGGGATTGCTCACCCCAAGTGCCACGGGCCTGACACAGGCACCCAGCCCAGCAGGGCCCAGGCAGGAGCAGCTTCCCACAGAGCATCCCCACCTTCAGTGATCAGCTCCTGCTTCAAGCTGCACCTCTGAGCATCAAAGGGGGTGAACCCTTCACTCCCTTCTCTGTGGCTCCAAAGTTTTAGATTTCCACCATGCGCTGTCATAATTCCCTCTGCTTTTCTGCAAGGAACACCAATATTCAGTATTTCCCTGTGGAACCTCTATCCTGTACCTCTGCCCGTTCACATTAGGCTGTCCTGGCTCCACTCTCTAGACCACAGCTGTCCCCAAAGAGCACCCACAACAGGACACAACAGCCTGGGCCTCACACATACCAAGGCACACGTGTTCTGTGTGTTCATGGATCCCCACAGGTTAATCTCCCATCCAAAACAAAGAGCACACAGCTGATTCACTTGTCATTTAACCTAGTATGACACTCATTTCCTTTCCTGCCATGCTCCTGCTCCCCATTTTTCACCCTCTCATACTTGTACAATGATTCCCACCTCAGCAGAACACTTTGCACCATCCATTCAAAGCCACCTCTTTTGGACAGATACTGCTCTCGTGCTCAAATCATTGGGATTGCTATCCCTGTCTTTAAGGAGCCTGAATCCCGTCTGACTGGAAGGTTCCAGCTGCCAGCTCAATCTACATTCTCCATATCCTATTTTCAGGATCATAAAGGACTTTGCCAAGCAGGATCTGAGGAGAAGCTTCCCTGCCCTGGCTTACTTACATATGTCCTTCAAACAACAAAAGCACCACTGCTGGGGGATTTCTCCAAGCAGGGACACACCAGGAAAAGCAGTTTTTGGTGCAGCTGACTTTTCCACTAAGGTCACACTTTTAGTAGGATTTACTCTTTGGATTACTGGAAGCACAAACCTCCTTCACTTTCACTATGCAAATATTATCCAAGTCCACTTAAAAACGTTTAGAGGTTTACAGAAAACACAAAGCTAACAAGACTTCTGCTAAATGTAGAAATGTTTCCTGTGGAGCCAGCAGTTCCAGCTCCTCCCATACCTCAAAGCCTAAAGAGTGCGTCAGTGGCATTTCATCTTTAAAACACCTGGGAACATCTGGCCAGCTGTTCTACAGGGCTCCACTCCTTGGGGCTTTTCTTTCCATGTCTCCCTCCCCTGCTCTCAGGCTTCAGACCTGTTGGGTCTCCTGCTGTGCTGGTGCCTTTTAGAAGGCAGGAAGAGAGGACCAACCATCACAGCAAGAGAAGCAAATTCATCTCCTGGATGTATTGCTCACCTGGAATATTTGTGTAACATTAAAGCTGGCCAGAACAGTTCATGCAGTTTCTTTCAGTGTTTCACTGGGGGTGTTGGGTGTTGATCAGGTTACAGAGCTCTTCCACAGAAATATTTCCTAGAAAATTCTTACTGCCCCTTGCTGAAATCCAGACCTATGCTGTAAGTGTTTCCTGTCTAGACTCTCCCCATTCCTTCTGCTCTTCCTAAAGCCCAATTTGTCTGCAAGACAACAGCTGCCCTTGTTCCACAAGAAGGGCTGTCGTGTGTGTCCACTGGTGCTGTCACAACATCCTCTGCACCTTGGGACCGTCTCACAGGGAGCAGCAGGGCAAAGCTGTGCTACCCTCGGGAGCCAGGTGAGCAGCCTCACCAGGACACCCCTCCTGTGGCTCAGTGGCCCTGGAATCCCTTCCAGGGGACCCCACTGTAGCCCACTCACTCCCTCCCCCTCCCCTCGCTGTGAATGTCAGCTCTGCTTCCTCAGCTGGGCCCCTGGGAACCTCGGAGACATCGCTGCCTGCTCACGTGGCCACCAAAGGAAACTATCAAATTCACATTCTGATTTTTTTTAATTTTAGCTTGAGAAGTAATAATGATCAAGACATGCACAAACTCAAAAGTCCTCAAAAGGTTTAAACTTCCTATTTCCAAAAGCAAGGCACTACAAGAGGCAACGTTAGCTACACTGAAATGTCTTTCCTCTCTTTCCTTTTCACATGGAGGAAATAACCACAAAATCCCTCTTTGCTGGATGATTGTCCCAGATTAGTTGCAATATGGGTGAGGGAGTACCGTGTTTTCTGTGATGTGAACAAAAGAATTATCTTAAGCAAACACCTTATCTCCCCAGAAATTCACACTCAAGCATTTAGACACTTCCAAGAACTGGGATCAAGCCTAGCTGGAACATCCTGCTGTGTGTGTGACACCAAGCACCAAGAAAGAGCTCAAGTACCACAAAACAGTTCCTGCCTACAAATGTCTTTTTGAATTCATACAGCCAAACCCTGAGGGCTCCTACAAACACAGCCAGGAGAGGAAAAGCCACACACACAAATCCCTTCAGGCCACACATCACTGTGTGATTATGGTCATTCAGGAATCTTCAGTTAAGAGTTTCTGGTAACACTCCACTTCTGCCTGATATCCCTGTGTGTGTCCAAAGCACTTACATTATAGCCTAAAAGTTGGAGGTCTCTCCCCTCTCCTTCATGCTCATACCTCAGGCAAAGGAGGTTCATTAAGTTCCATGGCAAGTCTGGCATTATTCTCTGGGACAGTGAGGAACACTGCCATCCACCATCAGGGACTAGTGCCAGTGTTTCATTCCTACAGGTAGGAACTAAAATCTTATTCCTCAAAACACCATCCACTCCACTGGAAGCACAAGCACCTGGTATCCCAGAGATGCATAAATTCAGACTTGACTCCTCAGCACCCGGTCAGGCAGTTCCCAACACGCTGCCCTACCTCCACCACCTCTCAAAGCTGGCTTTCACCTCACACAGCTCACACACCCACCAGCAACAGTGCAGCAGGTGAAAGGAAGAGATTCCAGCACTGAATCCCTCAGGGAGAGGCACACAGCACATAAGCACTGTCCTCAGCGTGAAGCACCAGTATGAAGTTGTGTATTCCTCAGTTGGGAAGACCTGACTATAAAAACATATATTAATGACAAACATAAAAGTTTAACACAGTGCACATGTCCCTTCAGGAGTGGGAAACGACAGCAGAGGAGGCATTTCTGCCTGTCATGTAAGTGTAGCCTTGAATCAACACCTTAAGAGCCCGTAAACAAAACCATCTCAACCCATAACCAGCCCCTAAAGACAGCCCAGGACGATGGCACTGAGCGCTGTCCCAGCTCCGGGGACAGCAGCCCGCGGGTCCTGCCCCACGCCCGGCTCGGACCCCCGAGCTCCCCGCCGGCCAAGGCCCCCGCACCGCTGCGGGCTTGGCCGGGGCTGCTTTGCCTCCGGCTCCGTAAGGGCCCGGCAGAGCCCCCGGCGGGGCTGAGCCGCGAGGGGCCCGCGCTCCCCGGACACCCGCGAGAGAGCCGAGGGCCCCGCCGGGATCCCCTCCCCGCCCGGAGCTCAGGGCCCAGGG
>VZRZ01004636.1:408936-420465 GCA_013398175.1 Climacteris rufus | reverse complement strand
GTGATTTGATGTCTCCCATGGGTTTGCTGCCAGGATTGCTGAGTGCAGTCATTCAGCTCTGCTGCAATTGCTCTCTGAATGCAGGAAGTACACAATCAGAACCTGTCCGGTTTTACAGCCCACAAAACAAACAGGTTTTTCTTAATGGAGTATCCTAAAATAACTGAACAGGTTTAGAGTAGAAACTTGTCTGCAAAGCCCCTCTTACTGCTTTCTTGTGCCAATATGTTCATGGCTTTTTACTATAACAACCTGTGAGCAACGTTCTAATTTATTTTGACATTTATTTGTAAGATATTTGACACATTTCTGGTTTTCCTCTTCTTTATCAACTAATACTATATTTTGTATTTATAACAATTTTTATTACATTTGAGTTACTGGTAGAATGTAAAATATTACCAGCATTTGTAGAAATAACCATGCTATCAACCAGTAAGATTCTTGCAAATGTTCCCACTCTCTTGTGGACTCTACTTTTCCTACAGTAAAGCATGTTTGTGTTCATGGATATTGTATGGTAAGTTGCTTCTTTGTCGACTGACATACATTCAGGTTGTGATTTTTTGATATTTTGTATGTAAGTCCACAGTTCATTTCCAGTCAGATGTTCTTTTCAGTGTTCACAGAAAAAAAGGCCTGTCTAATACCACATCTTTCACAATGAATCTAGCTTTATAAATTTAAGCATGTTTTCCAATATTTTATTCAAGGAAAGGGCCAGAAAACTAAATGGAAAACAGTATTTTTGAAAATACACAGACCAGACTAAAAAGGTAACCTTTAGCTGTCTGCTTAACCTAAGAAGTAACTGCTAAAACCCTTCATGGTCATCAGTAAATAAGTATAAATCTCTGGGTTCTTAAAGCAATCTGCATTTTATTACCAAGAATGAGCTGGGAAATTCTTTTTGGCATTAACTTGTAGTAGAGTTGCTCCATTACTTGAATGCCACAGGTTTAAAAATGCATAAAGATGTCTATATGTCTTATCATAAAAGTAAAATATTTAAATTTTTTTTGGTGAGTATACCTTGATAAAGCATAGCCTAGTTTTTCATACTCTCATTGGAAAAAAATGCCACAACACAAACACGTCAAATAAAAGAAAACAAAGTTGTCCTTAGCATCAACCTGTCCTTCTGAAGTAACTGTATCACATAAACAACATAAACAACTGCATTTTGGCTTAATTTCCAGTAGAACTGAGCTGTGTCAGGTAACTGCTGAATGGCTGGCTATATCATGAAGTGTGTGAGTGAGCTGTACTGAGACTCAGAATCAAAAAAGGGCTCTGACCGGAGATCAAAACCAGAAAAGGCTGGATGGAGGCCACAATTAAATTCTTTCTCTGGGGTCACTGCCTGCTTCTCTTGCTGACTGTCCTCAGCAGTCAGAGAAATACAGAAGAGAAGGGGTCAAGACAGTGGCTCTCCCACTCTCTATTTGGACTCAGTGTGGCTTTGTGGGCATCACCTGCTGCACTCTTGGGATGGCACACAGACTTTTCCAGCCCTGGCAACTGACTCCCTCTCAGTGGAAATGGGAAGACCTTTTCTGTCTTTAATTGTTTCTTCTGCCTGATGTTTCAGAAATCTTGCTAAATTTCATTTCTCAGGTTTAATTTGTTTCAAATCATGGCTATCTCCCCTCATGTCCAGAGGAAGATCACTCCATCCCTGAATGCAGCCTACTTCCAGGTACTATTTCCTGCTGCTTGAGCTAACTCTTTCTAGAACTCCACTGGATCCCTGTTCTGCAGATGCCCAGCAAGCAACTGTCTGCATGTCTCTTCCACAACTGATGCTTCTGTGTGAATTTGTCACACTGGATTAGTGCAAAATGAATTTACACAGGTGACATCTGTATATAATTTGCACATAATTTTGCCTGTTATATGTATATGGAAGTACTGATAGAAATGCTTGCATAGCTTGCATATATACATAGTTCTGGGGCAACTAAAGAAAGCATTTTAAAGCCAGGACTGTAGCGATAAGAGACACAAAACCAACTTTATAGGACATGGCATAATCTGCTTCAGTTACTACTAAATTACATTCCTGTCTCCTACAGAGTTGTTGGGCTGAAGAAAAGTCGGCCTGTCCAGCTGGTCCTGGGTATTTGGAGTGCCTTTCTCTATTAGCAGAGACCTGGCAGCTGCAGAAACCTCATTTTCTGTCTCTGGGCATTCCCTCAGTGTGGGCGTGTCCTACAGCAGTGCAGCGCCCTGATGGTGCTCATGGGAGGCTGCATTGCCTGGTGTTGTTCCTGAAAGGCTGCTGAAATGAAATTGACTGACAGGAGACCCCAGGAGATACAAAAGTGTTTTAAAATGGATGTGGCAGGTGTGGTCAGTGCCTGGGGTGAGTATGTGAAACTGGAAGGGTTGGGCAGAGAGAGAGGGAAGTCCCCTAAAATCTGCAGTGCTGCCTCTGCCTGGTGAATCTCACCCATTTTCCTTCAGTTCAGCTGCTGCCCCACACCAGGGTGGAAATGGGCTTTTTTAACTCCAAAGAGAGTTGCACACCATCAAAGCAAACAGGGGCTGTGCTAGTGACCCTCAGTCAAACAGCGTTTTTCTCAGTGCTTCCCACTCCGTGTCTCTTTTCTCCATCTCATTTATTAATTGCAAAGCGTTTGAGGTGGGTATGACCTCCAGTGTTTGGAAGGGCTTGGCACAGCAGGCCTTAAATTGTGATCAGGTTTTCTGAGGCAGTGGTTTTTAATCTATGGTCCACTGACCCTTGATGGTTCAAAAATTGCTTATAAGGAAGTGATGAAAAGTACAGAAGAAAAACAAACCAATTTCAGAAGGCATTAACCCAATTTTCTGAGGGCAGCAGCTCCACTGCAAATTTTACAGGGGTCCACATAAGCAAGGTTGATGCTCCATTTTATTGATGTGGGCGAATATAAATTGTTAACAGAAATGTAGATTTTGGCTCACTTTACAGTATGTTCTTACCTAGTATTTACAGCTATGCATCTACATATGATGTGTTTTATTTATAAACACAAGCAGAAATGCACATGTGTTTGTTTTCTCTTGGTCTGCTATTTATCTTTCTAAAATGGAAGAGCGCCTGCCAGTGTCATGAGCCCAGTTTGTACCACATGTGTTTTCTAAGGCCACACTGTGTGTTCTCTTTCTTTCTCTCCCTCTATTTCTCACCAGAGAATATGCCTTTACCAGGCAGGTGCTCCTGAGCTGCCATCCTTAGCCATTTGCCATGGCTGCAGCACTGGGGACCGACTTTGCTGCTTTACTGCACTCACTGCTGCTTTCTCTTCATGCTATCTGCTGAGAATCCTTTCGTGAGAACTGCCTTTGATTGCTTGCTGCAGATACAGTTTTGAAAGCTGGGGGTTTTTTTGAGTTAGGGGATTTTTTTTTCCCTCTCTCTCTCTGAACTCCCTCTGCTGGCTGACAGAGGAAGATATGTGTATGCTGAGTCAGTATTTTCTGTGCCCTCGAGCATTAGGTGGCTGATGTGGAGGTGCTTTACAGCTGGCTCACAATAACTCTTGCCGGTGAGTGGTGATGTCTGCAGGGGGAGTGCAGCTGGCTTCAAACAAGATTTCCAGCCTTTTTATTTCCCAGCCAATGCACTGGTGAAAACAGAAACTATACTTTTTTGTGCTGAACTCCCTCCCACCCTTAACAGCTGTCTCCCTCATTCCAGAGGTGAAGTCAAACACAGAACAGTAATTTCTGGACTGACCTTGCCAACTCAGATCTGACAGGTTTTCTGATGGGCTTCTGGACCCTACCTGTAAAGCATTTGAGGCTGTCTCCTTGACACTGCTATAAGGTACTAATTTTTATTTGCTAGTTTTTAAATATTATGAAAGATTACATGCAAAGTAAAGACAATACCAGTGCAACCCAGCTGATGGGTATGGACAGACAATTACAAGCTGTTTGACTGTTTGCCAGCTGAGCTTCACCTAATACAACGTTAAGTAATACCTCTTCTGGCCCTAGGGATGGTTCAAGTCTCAAGATTTTGTGGCTCTGCTCAAAGGTAGGAGTGAGCATTTGGATGTTTTGTACAGCTCAGTGGACAAAAGGCAACCCATGGAGCAGTATAGCTCAGCTGCAGCTGTCTACAGCTGAAATCTGTAAGAGAGAGAGCTGTGAGGTATGAAGAGAGATGAGATAATCTGAGGTTTAGGAAAGAAAGCTTTGAGCTAGGAGAGTGTAGTGGTCTCCAGGGCCGCAACATGGTTCAAAAGCTCTAGGGCTAGGGGGTCTTAAGAGACATTGAGTACATTTTGTTCTGAACATTTCTCAAAGCCCCCTAACCAGAGATAAAGGACACCAACAAATGCTTTCAGTGGAACTACCTCAGACTGCAAGCCACCAAAAGGCATAACAAGTTCAGTTTGTCTGTGCTTTTTGGATCTCCTGGGTCTTTCTCTGTGTACTAAGGTATGTGCTCAAGCCATGGAAAGGAGCCAAGCATTCCAGCTAGCCTGGAGCCTGTCGTGGAACACCCTCTGCAAGCTCCAAGCATTGCTGATGTCTTCTCCTGTGCCCTGCTGTGCTCTCCTGTCCTATGAACTGCCCGAGTTCACTGCTGCGATTCTGGCCAAAGATTTTGGCCCCTGCCACGGCAAATCTTCTCTTTGTGAGTTCTTTTAACAGACATTTGAGATAAGACACAGAAAAATACTTCAGCGTTTCTTTGGTCTCAAAATGTTTATGAAGTGTTATCTATAACTTGGTGGCACAGAAAAGTGCTTTGTCGTTAATAACAAGGTGCAAATGGCCTCGAGCACCTCTCCTCCAGATTATTTATATCTCAGATTGTCCAGTTAGGGAGATGCTGCATAGGATATTCTCAATTAAAACCCAATAATCAGTTTTTCTTATCCTGCATTGCGGAACTTCAGAACCAATGGCAGAAAACACAAGTTTTTGGAGAAGAAAGGGGAAGTAGCAAAGGTAAAAAAGAAAGTTATAAAACAACACCTAAACCCTCAGTTTTGGACACTAGTATTATAATATTTCATAAACCAAAATTTCTACACTTCTACCTATTTCACCTAGTGACACAACTATACAGCATTAATTTCAAAGTTATCACACTACAGGGGAAGTCTTTTCCAGGGTTTAAGATCAAATGAGGTGTATTTCTGGGGATCATAACTTGTTAAAGCAGAAAGAGTGAAATTCTCAGAATTCAGGGTTCCAACTGCTGGCTTCTAGTTAGATTTTGAGGAAGGGTTCCTCATCTGGCAAGTAAGGGTTCCCAGACAGAAGGGTTATTTGTGTATCCTAATGCTGCTCAGGACTCCTGGCAGGGCAGAATCAACAAGTGGGTTACAGGTAAATCTCAGGTGAACAACTGGTTCACAGGCCAGGACTGTAGTGAATGGGGTTACATCAGTGTGGCAACCTGTCACTAGTGGTGTTCCACAGGGCTCCCTTAGGCCCTGTGCTCTTCAAGATCTTCATAAATCACTTGGATGCAGGACTGGAAGGGATACTAAATAAGTTTGACGATAATACTAAATTGGCAGGAGCTGTTGACTCCCTCAAAGGCAGAGACCTCGACAAATTAGAGGGGTGGACAATCACGAGCTGTGTGAAGTTAAACAAAGACACTGAGGAATACTGCACTTGGAATGTGGCAACCCTGGCTGTATGGACAGACTGGGGAATGAGAGTGGATAGCAGCACTACAGGAAGGCATCTGGGGGTCCTGGTTGATGGGAAGTTGAACACGAGCCAGCAGTGCCCTGGCAGCCGGGAGGGCCAACCCTGACCTGGGGGGCATCAGGCTCAGCATCACCAGCTGAACAAGGGAGAGGATTTCTCCCTCTGCTCTGTGGTGGTGCAGCCTCACCTTGAGTCCTGTATGCAGTTTTGAGTGCCATAAGATAAAAAAGATATAAATCCATTGGAGAGCATCCAAAGGACGGGTATCAGGCTCAGCATCACCAGCTGAACAAGGGAGAGGATTTCTCCCTCTGCTCTGTGGTGGTGCAGCCTCACCTTGAGTCCTGTATGCAGTTTTGAGTGCCATAAGATAAAAAAGATATAAATCCATTGGAGAGCATCCAAAGGACGGGTATGAAGGGTCTGGAGGGGAAGCCATATGAGGAGCAGCTGAGGTCACTTGGTCTGTTTAGCCTGGAGGAGGGAGAGACCAGGGGGAGATCTCATTGCACTCAACTTCTTCAGCAGGGGAAGTGGAAGGGGCAGGCACTGATCTCTTCTCTGTGGTGACGAGTGACAGACCCTGAGAGAATGGCATGAAGCTGAATTGGGGGAGGTTTAGGTTGGATATTAGAAAAACCTTCTTCACCCAGAGGGTGCTTGGGCACTGTAATGGGCTCCCCAGGGAAGTGGTCACAGCACCAAGCTTGACAAGAGTTCAAGAAGCATTTGGACAACACTCAGGCACATGACATGACTCTTGGGGCTGTCCTGTGCAGGGCCAGGAGCTGGACTTCAGTGATCCTTGTGGGTCCCTTCCAACTCAGGATATTCTATGACTGATTCTATGATTCAGCAGAAAAAGCATCATATGCAGGTCCACCTAATGTTTTTATGCCTTTTTTGGTGTACATGGTAATAGTTAACCCCCTCTTAACAGCAGATAATTGTTAATCAATGGCAACTTGGAGCAATTTGGGGCTTTGAGTTGACCCTTTGCAATCACTGGCATAGTGCAGCAAAAGGCAGCTGGTGTCTGCCTTGCCCATCTAATCAGGTAGCAAACGTCTGCCTTGCATAGTGGCAATCAGCTGTGCTGCTGATGGCTTCCTCTAGCTGTCATCACAGTTAGATACTCCATTTTCTTCAGAAGCCTCTTCCTTCTGCACAAACTATCTTTTCTATATAACTTAAGTGATCACAAGTCTAAAATATGCTCCAGTATTAATATATCCAATACCTTCAAGGGATACTTTATCTAAATCTTCTGTGCAGTAGTAAATGCATTTGTAGCTCTCTAAAGCATATTAAGTGAATTTATTCTTATATTCCGTGGAGTTGGCTACTCATTTTTAGTCTGTCTCAGGAGGTGTAGAAGCTGAGGGAGGTGGATCAGGATTCTGGTCTGGTAAATGGATTAAGAGATCTGAACTGGTGTCTGGTCACATGCAGGCATCTAAATCCTGGTCTCAATCCAGCTCACCTGTCACTGGCAGTCCATGGGGTTTTCTCTCTGTAGTATTTATCATGTTTGCTATACTTAAAAGTGTTCCTACAGCCATACCCAGGTTACTTTCCCTGTTTTGAAGTTCACAGAGCTTGGTATCCTGCCCAGTGTAGCACACAGCCAATTTGAAGGAAGGGCTTAGCCTGAGCTTGTGTCAGAGGACATGACTTGGAGGAACACTGCTTGAGGAAAAAGTTTCTTCCCATGAGGCCCTTGGCTGCTCATGCATTTCACATTGTGGGACAGAGAAAAATAAATTCACTTCTATGATCAAAATCAGTTCATTTATGCAGTTTTTCAGAAGGTTTTCTATACTCCATTAAAACCTGGCCCAGGTTCTTCATGTATGAAGTTTACCTTTTCTCCCCACCTACTCTGTTTGAGAAAATACTTGTTTTAATGTCCACTTCTGCTGGGCAAGTTTCACTAATTGCTGCTAATCACAATGTTTACAAAAAATTAATGCAAAAAGAAAAAAACAACTGAAATGTAAATGAAGGAGTGTTAACAATGAGGTTCCTCCTTGGCTAAAATCAACTGAAAAAATAGTTGCTTCTTCCACAGGAATGTCTTTTGTTTAGTCTTTTTTTTTTTTTCTTAAAATAGTAGAAAAAGTATAATATTACTGAAGCAGGATTAGGAGTTTGCGCTTCTGCTCTGCCTGCCTCTGGAGTCCTCTAAGCATGGCTGGGATGGAAATAGGGCAGGAGCACAATGATCCATGAAGCAGACTTCCCACACCAAAGGCAGTGAGAGAATCAGTCTCACTATTCATGTGCAGGGAAGAGAATAATGTGTGTTTGACTTAGAAAAATAGGAGGAAGAAGAGGAAGAAAAAAAATGTAATCATTCACTAACCCTCCCACTGTGGTGGAAGAGAAGTTATATATATTAACAAAATATAACATCTATTTCCCACTCAATCTGCATTTATTTTTGCAGGTCTATTCCTTACATGAGACACAGTGAGGAAATAAGTTCCTTCATGTACAAAACCATAATTTGAAGTTTATCCAACATAAGCACAGAGAACAAAAGTATTTTAGAAAATTAACTAAATTTTCTTTTTTGGACAAGAACTATGTTTTCCACTGGATGTGATTTGGAACACACAACTGAACCAGAACATACACTGTCTTACATACAATCAATTATCTACAGGTCAACTAGAGAATTAGAGAAAAATAGCCTTGTGAACCACAAAACAGGGTAAACCCCCCACCCTTCTAAACCATCTTATTCTTTGCATTTTGATTAGCAGCCATAAAAAAATCGAGGACAAAAATGTTTCCATGTAATGTGATTCATGGTCCATCATCCAAACATTTGCATTGGAAATATTTGGCTGTGGATGTTCCTAGCACCAGCACAACAAATGTAACCAAACATCAAACATGGGCCAGGTCTCAGCACAACCCTGCAGCAGGGTAGGAGAGCAACCCCTCTGAGCTGTCCTTATCCCAGCCTTCCCAGTGAAGGAGATGGATACAATAAAGCACTTTGTTTGTTTCTCCTCCCTGAGTGCCATCCCAGGTAATGATAGACCAGCAAAGTGAGACAAAATTTGACTCCTCTGGCAATGCCCAGTAGCTGCTTTTGTCAGCAGCAGCCCCAGGAGAAGCCTAATGGAAGGACCAGGGCAAGGCAGATCACAAACCTGAAGTGCATGATGCTGGTGCACGCTTCTGCAAGACACAGTGAGGCTTCTCTCCACTAGCAGCAGCGATTGTTTGTCCACAAGGAACCTTTGCTTATTGTTTCCCACTGGGTTCTTCATTTCAAGAGAGATGAAAACCTCTCAAAATAGCACGTGCCAGAAGCATACTACCTTGTTTGTGCCATTATCATGTTGTTAAGGAAACTGCTGAAGGTTCTTCATTCTCCCATGATGTATTTTGCAGTTAGATCAACCTTGTGAGACTTATTTATAACCAGTAAGAACCCTACAGAGAAGAAAATAAAATACTTTATTTAAGACAAAACTGAGCTGAACAAATAAATATCTGATGAACCCAAGCTCTTTCGGGTTACAAGTTGTCTGCAAACAAATTACAAACCTGACACCTTCTCTGCCCAAAATTAATTTCCAAATAGTTTATGTGAGTAATGTTAGGTTTATACTATGTGTATGTGTACAGTATATGTGCCTAGCTTGTTATGAATATAGCTTCCTCAAGAGTTCAGATGTTCTGTCTGGGTCTGTACATCAGGCAGCATGCTTCAGTTTCCTGGTTGGATGAGAATCAGGCTCTTGTGGAGGGTTTATGTGAATGACAAATAATAGACCCTTCAGAAGAAGTCATGAAAATTCCTGTCAGTATCCTAGCTTGCTAGAGTATTTATGGAACCTTTGATTACATAAGTATTATGTGCTTATTTTAAGTGAACATTAAATAAACCAAGTCACCACTCAGTGTGAATATTTTCCCAGTTTCTATAATAGAGACCTTGTATACATTCCATTGGCTTAGAGAACAAAGTGAAAATCACTTTGAAGTTTTGCATTACTGCAAGTCTTAAGCATCATGTGTTATGTCCTCCTTAGTCAAAGAAATGGCTTAAATTAATACTTCATAAACCAAAGAATTTTGGAATACCTTTCTGACCTGCTTTGACACCTGGATGGTATTTTTGTGGTTCTCTCTGGGTTCATGAGGGTCAGAGTTCTGTGATGAGCACTGAGATTTCCAGGATCACTGATTAAAACCATAATCTCTGACTGGAAATAAAATCACCAGAATTGACAACACCAGTCTAGTGCAGGTACTCATTTCCCTGGTCAATGAGCTCAACATAAATATGCAGAGAGGGCCTGATGTTCAGAGCTGCTGAACACCCATTGCTCCTGCTAATTTGTACACGGGCTGTGGGTGTTTGCTAAAAATCTGTCCTTAATGTTTCTCCCAAGCTAAGGGAGGTGAGGAAAATGGAGACATTGGGAAAGTGAAAAAATGAGCAACTGCACATATCTCAACACAAATGATGGTTTGATTGGGATGGCAGAAGGTGAGCAAAAATCAGCATTGGCTGAAATGGTAATGATCAAGGGGAAACAGACCTTAGAAATAATGCAAATCATCTGCTAAAGCCTTGGAAAAACTGTGGGTTTGTAAACACAGAGAAGAAAATATTACACAACATCCTGGGCATGTTCATGGGATCACAGCCACTCTGTGACTGTGTTCTGATGCTGCACAGAGCTGAGGAAAACCCAGATGTTGTCTTGCATCCACTGTAGTGGCCAAAACAAACCACAACCCCTTCCTCAAACTACCCAATGAAAAAGAAAGTCAAGCATAGAAGAGGAATGAACGATCATGGATTTTGAAATTCCCAAAACAGCAAGATGGGACAAAATACCTTTCTCTGTTTGTGCAAAGTCTATACAAGGTGGGTGCCTAAAAATACTGTCAAATACTCCTTTGACAAATTGGCCACGGGTGATTTGTGCATCTCAGCTGTAAAGCTTTGTAAATAATGAAGTTTTCTATGTGCTTTTAAAAGTCTCCAAGGATGCTGCAGAACTATCAGCTGTCAAAATAGCATTCCCCAGCTTGTGCAGAGCATAAACAAACGTTCTCACACCTGCCAAATTCAATTGCACAAGAGGAAGCACCAGTTGACCAGTGTGGAAAGAGAGAACGAAGCAGATCTGCAAAAAAGGGTAAGTGTGTCTGCTGGATACAGATACACACCGTGGGGACATAAGAAATGGAGCTTTCCAAAAAAAGCCAAATTCATAATACCCCCAGCCCCGACTTCTGCCATAGGCAAAATTCTTTTGACTTCAGTGCATTTGTATTCTCTGTTGCTATCTCCTGGCAATGTAGGAATGCAGAGGTTCAAGTACTGAATTTTCCTTAAGGCTGTATTTTTGGAATGGAATAAATTGAAATTATCTATACTGTTGATGGACTAGTACAGTTAAGTTCAGTCCCAGATTTAAAGCAAATGAAATATCAAGAGCTGCTCAAAATTGTGATTTTCATTGTGGTTCTTGTAGGTGCCATTCTTTCAGAGAATATGGTAGTATTTTTCCAAGCCAGGAGCAAATGCACTTCGGTTACTGTAGAAATAATCTCTGTCAGGGGATGTTTAGGTTGGATGTTAGGAAATGATTCTTCACCCAGAGGGTGGGTGGGCACTGGAACAAGCTCCCCAGAGAAGTGGTCACAGCACCAAGCCTGACAGAGTTCAAGAAGCATTTGGACAATGCAGTCAGGCACATCAGGTGTGACTCTTGGGGATGGTCCTGTGCAGAGCTGGGACTTGGACTTCAGTGATTTTTGTGCGTCACTTCCAACTCAGGATCTCTCCTCTCCTCTCCTCTCCTCTCCCCTCCCCTCCCCTCCCCT